>JASDQU011100325.1:17235-28588 GCA_032191745.1 Picea mariana | reverse complement strand
CGAGTAGATAAATTATGCAACTCTATTCAATGAACCAATAAATAAATTATGTAACTCTATCTTTATAGGAAGGAATGTTATTGGAGAAGGAGGAATGAAAAAATTATATAACTCCATTTCTATCCTAACTATTTATTGATGTCCAGAAAAAAAACATGTTAATTAAGTTTCAGTTTATTGTATTTTGAAATGGTTTAGATAGACAAGGTTTTATTTGTAATTTTAGTGATATAAAGTACAAGCAAAGCAGGCATGATCTAAGTAATAGTATAATATTTTTTTAATGGATTTTTTTTTTAAATAGTATCACTACCATGATATAGAATCTTAAGGCAAACTTACAAAGTGTTCAGGATAGAACCTTCCTCTTACTTTCTTCCAATCGAGACCCAAGTTTAGATAGAGCTATTAATACACCTTGTAGATTCTTGGGTTGCAAGGAATCTTTGTGCAAAAATTTACATGAGTTTTCAATAGCATTTATGCCATAAGATAGCTTTTACGGCTCTTCATTATTTGCAACCAGATCTACCAATACACTAGGAGCTTCTTCTCGAACCTAATCAGGGTCATCAAGCACCTTGACTAAAATAGGTAACATATTAGTCCTCACCTCCCATTGTTGTGAATAGCTAGAAGGGAAAGCACATCCTACATTTTCCAAGCACATGCAAGCAAGTATTATTGTGCAGGGAGACTTATCCTTTACTAATTTGATTATTGTAGCTAGAGAACCACCCTGTTTCACACCAATTAGCTTCATAGAAATTTCAGGATTATTCTTGACAAGAGCTCTTAAAGCATCTTAACAAGCCTCTCTTCTCTTGCCACCTGCGTTCATGGGTTTTCCTTTTTCTTTTCTTAATCTAGATGATTGAACATGATAGTAATTCAATTGAAAGGCATATCCTTGTTACTATTTCTCTATAAAAACATTATTCAATAACACACATGATTTCAAATATTTAAGTTTTTTGATAGATCAGTTAATCTTTTACTATGTATGGACAAGTCTGTTGTATAGTTTCATCATTTTATGACTTCATGGTTCCACAGGTCATAGTTCTTGGGGTCATTCCACAAGTCATAGCCCCACATGTCAAAATTCTAGAGGGCATAGTTCCAGAGGTCATAGTTCCTCAGTGTAACACCCTGTTTCCCCTAGTCTGTAAAAATAACTATATTGACCAAGAATTATAGCAAACTCAAAGATGTGAATGTTTGATTTGTCGGACCTTTGTATAAAAGGTCGATGAATGTAAATTATGTTATGATTATGTGTTGCATGACTGCTGGGAGGGGGGATGTGCTAAAAGAGACCACGATGGCTAATGAGAGGTGGTGGAAGGGACCTGGAATGGTTGCGTTAACTTCCACCGAACCAATAGCGTACTGGTTTTTACTTGCTCAAAGACCAAAGCAACTCTCTGACCCTAGAATGAATTATCCGCCAGGATGGTAGGTGAGGAGGCTCCTCAAGAGTTAATGAGGGGATGGGGGCGAACCTCCCATCTGTAGAATCTCTCAGACCTGAACACGGATGGGGGAATTCTCTCCACACACAATCTTGCAGAAAAGACAAGAAAGGAAGTGTGGGGAATGGGAAGAGAGAGCGCGCGCAATAGGGATCGCGGAAGAGAACCAGGAGGAACTCTAGAAATACAGGGAGTTCTGAATAGAGGAGAAGGAGAGTAACCTTCGTCCTTGACTTCCTTTGAGCTGGAAGTAGGAGACAGAATCTCAAGCATCGTGGTCTAGCTCGGGGGTGGCTAGTGGTAAATCCGTTTGGAGTCACTAAGCCTACGGTCGGGTGGAAACGAGCACAACTCTCAGCAATCACGTCACACCTGGTGTTTCTGATAAGTATTTTATGTCTTGTATTTTGAATTGAATATCCTGGGTGCATGCTCATGTTTATACGCTCATAAATGGTTTCTGTATAGAAGTGATTGCCTTGTGTTTGGATTGGGAATAATGGATGCATGTTTATACTTATATGACCATAATTGGTTTATGTATAGAATGAACAAGTTCATAATACGAGTTCGTTCCCTTGAGAATTGTCCCATCTACTTGACTCGCGCTCTGTCCTGGTTTAATTTCCCGAAGACACCTTCTTCCGGGAAGTTTCCTCGCATTTCTGAGTCGGAGTGAGTTCCTTGAAAAGACCACCGTTATAGTAAACCCACGAGTTTACCTTACCCCTGTCACAGAGTTCATAGCTCGGCGAATTAGGAAGGATTTTCAGTCAAGTCACCAAGCCTAGGGATAATTACCCAAGAACCCTCTGAAGGATCATGTGATCTGAGTCTGGAAACCTTGTACAAGAAAGAGTAGTGCTCTCAAGTTTCGAAGTCGTGGGAGTTCGAAGCCCCGAGAGGATGAATCTCGTGAATCAAGCTCAGAAAGGATAGCGAGTCCCATTTATCAAAAGAGAATACCCCCTTGTTTGGTAGATGAACGGTCGAAATCCTTTCGGAAATACCCCAGATTTGTCAAGACCGATGGATCTAGAGGAGGAGCACAGGCGTTAATACCTCGACCCCTTCAGCCTTCGTAAGTAGCGATGGGATCTAGGGCCATAGATCCAAGGATCTGTCGGAGCTCTATTGACCGTCGATCTTAACCCTTGCATAGGCAGGAGAGTGGACTCGACAAAGTCCTAGAAGTCCCGAAGTATTCAGAACCGTCCATCGGCACAAGACACGTGGCGATTGGGTAGCATTTCGCGAAATCACGACGTGATCGTGGTCGTTGATCCATGAGTGATCTGGACCATCGGTTTAGTGTAAATAAATTTCAGCGTTTCGGCACCCGGGAAACCGAAGGGCCAGACCCCTTGTTTTCGTAAGTCGCAAAGTCCCGGTATACGAAAACCCAAATCGGTTTAGCGTGAATAGGTTTCGACGTTTCGACACCCGGGAAACCGAAGGGCAAGACCCCTCGTCCTCGCAAGTCACAAAGTCCCGATATACGAAACCTGGAATCGGTTTAGTGTGAATAGGTTTTGTCGTTTCGGCACCCGGGAAACCAAAGGGCCAAACCCCTCGTTTTCATAAGTCACGAAGTCCCGGCATACGAAACCCCGAATTCGGTTTCTTCATCTACTGCAATTAGACAAAAGCGTAGAAAACGAAGAAGAGGAGTACACTCCCAGTGAAAAGCTTGTAAGCTGAGTCATGAGAAAACTGGAAGAAGAGATTGCTGCCACATGTTCCAGTTCTATTCTACCCTCCATCACTATGGATAATGCGGCGGCGTCCAATAATGATAGAGACCATGAAGGCCAAACCCTAGATTCAAATGTGGGGGTTGATCTTTCTTATCTTCTGAATGCTTCAGACTACGAGCTCGACATTCCTCCTAGTCCTGCTCTGGACTTGAAGGACGAAGTCTGTCTATCTCAAAAGGAAACATCCACGGGTATGTCGAAGAACTTGGATCTTAAATCCCTTAGTGAAAATTGGCAGTTCGAAGATGACTTTGAAAACTATGAGAAGTTAAAAATCCCAGGCATGGGTTTGTAATAAGATGCTTGGAATGCAAGCCAATTGCAGGATTATGTGAACAGAGATTTTATAAGCCCAGACATGCTATTTGACGACGATTATTCTGAGACATGGAGACCGGAAACTGCGTGTGACATCTAACTTGCAAGGGCTCATTAAGACTATATAGCTTGTAATTGTATCTCGTGAAGGGAAGTTATAGTGGTATAGGGCAGTTAGAGTTGTACCATACAGACTTTCAACGTTTTAACATGGAAAAATTTATTCAAATATGCAGAGCATAATTTGCATGATTCTTGTAATTTGCCTCTTTGTCACGGTTGTTGTAGTCACTGATGTGTTTGAGTTCAATGATTGTTGAAATTTGTGATGTGTTTGAGTTCAATGATTGTTGTAATTTTTGTTCTGCTCCCCACTGTTATAGTTGATGATATGTTCGTCTATGTTAGTGAACTCATTGAATTAATGTTGTTACACTTTTAACTCCATTAATATGTGCTGCTCATGTTGATGGGCCACTTAATTTTTTGCGGACTAGCGGCATATATTTTGTGAAACATAACTCCTTTTCTCCTATTGTCAAGGAGCTACGCTTCCCATCTTATGGCCCCTCATTGATCGCACGACATATATGACAACCTTGAAGCAAGCACTATAAGAGACTAAGAATGATTGAAGAAGCAGTATGTAATAAGGATTGAAGGATTCGAGAGGTATTATGAACTTAGGTATTGTGAACTTCCAATGACATTAGCAATCTTGAAGGAAAAGTTCAATGGAAAATGTTAATCTATATGAGATGTACATGTTATGTTACTTAGTTATATTAGATGTTATCATTGAAATATGTTTTATTTTCAATTGGATATAGCATTTGTGTATATATTAGAGGAAGGTAGGAAACAATACACTATCTAGTAAATTTGTTTTAGTTTTAAATTTATTATAGTTTAAGAGAAATCCACATCAAATATTTGACATATAAAATTGTTTTTAAGATTTTGCAATTTTCAAAAAGCTTTTGGAACAAGTTCTAAGAGTTGGAGAAGTCTAATCTAGACAAACATCAAATCATGTCAAAAAACAAGTTAGTTAATATATATGGATTGCATTTAAAATGTTTCTACATTGTGTTGATAATGTATGTAAATTTTATGGGATTTTCAATGAAATAAGTATGTGAGGCTTTCCTATTTGCACTTCTACTTCTATGGTATGGTCATTAAAGTTGCATTTCCAACCATGCTTATGGTTATTTATAATAGGATCAATATTGTATGGCTAGTGCAGGCCACGCTTCCCTTTCATGACATGTGACATGTTAATTGTGATAGAAATTTCTATAAAAAACTAGACTAAGAAAAATTATTAGAGATACATGCACAATTTATTAAAATATGGTCTAAAAATATGAAAGAAATAGAATTAGCTTTGTTATCGTGTAATCTATACTTGCCCAAAGCCCAAGGCAAGTGAGACAAGATTGGCGTAACAAGTGGTTGACCTATCATTGTCACCTTAATAGGAAACCCCTTTATGTTTAGGAGTATTATAAGACTACCCAAAGGGAGGCATCCCCAGTGGCCTAAAGGGATGAGTAAGCTAAGAATAAGGATAAGAAAAGATCCCTCTCACCGGTCACCAAAGTTAAGGGTGTCTACGTCCGAGGAATTGAGGAAAAAGAAGAATGTCGGTGTACCTTCCTGGAACAAGAACAATATAGCATGTATGTATAATTTCCAAGTACCAAATGATAATAAAAGACTCAAATACGTTAGACAATAAAAAAATGAAGTGGTTGAAGCAAATTTGTAGCAATTTATCAGTTTACAACAACAATAAATGTTATGTAACAACCACAAAAATTAGTGCTCATAATTTCTATAAAATACAATGAAAATTGAGCATATATCAAGTAGATTCCTTAGCAATTGTCACAAGCAAGTTCTGAGTAAGTTAGCTTAGTATATGCAAAAAATTTGTTGCAGTTAGATGGTTGTAGTAAACATTTATAACAAAATAAAGAAATTTAGATAGCTAGGTTGTGTTAGTGTTAGACTTAGTTAGCATAGGCTTGAGAGAATAAGGTTTGAGTGTTTGATCAATCTTCCAACAAGAGAGAAGTGAGAACTAGTGTCTTTTAGGGTTTATGGAGTCAATTATATCAGCATAATAACTTGGAGAAATAACAATAATTATATGTTTCTAAGAGATGAAAAGGTGGAAGCTTGAGGAGTAGCACCTTAAGTGCTCAAGTACCAAGCCCTTAAGAGAAGGTATAACTAGGGTGTAGGCACTTCTTGGCCCTAGCGATTTCTCCTATCCTTAGACTCTTGAAATATATTTAATGCAATAAGAAATAGACAAAGCTTCTAAATCCCCAACACTTTAGGGCTCTAGAAGTTTGTCTAGACAAGATCTTCTTAGGCAAGACTAGCAAAACAAAGAGCAAGAAAGAAGCACCTTGTGTTTCTTACTCCTAGGTTTTTCAAGCAAGCAATTTCATAATCTTAAATATGAACAAGTAAGCATACCATAAACATTTATCATGAAATGAAAATTGCATATTTACTTACTTCACCAAGAATAATCAAGCATAAAAAACCTAGATTTTCCAAAATTCCACCAAGAAATGATCCAAAATGCATCCAAACAAGTCTCCAAAAAAGTGTGCCTCCAAATTTCAGCCAAGTACCCCAAAAAGGGTGCCAATTTCAGTCCCCCTCTTCTGAGAGGTGAGTTATTATCAAAAAATGAAACTAGCCAGCCATATTTATATGGGAAATCCTAGCTAATTTACGCAAAAGTTGTGTCTTTTCACAAAACATAGCCTACATGTCAATTTTCTCTTAAAACTCAAAATTAAATCATTTATCAAAAAATAAACCCTTAAGAGGGTGACATCATCCTTCATAAGGTGACGTCCTAGGGTGATGTTAGGCCTCCACCATGAGATATTGACGTCATCTAGAAAAACGTTGGGCCTCCAAAGGCCCTCCTCCATGCCACAAGTGCCAAAATTATAGCCCAAAATCTCTCAATGTCAAACCCTAGCCCTGCGTGATGTCATGGGGATACGAGGGTGATGTCCAAGGTCTCCAAAGCCAACATCCAGGTGGGGAAGGGTGGCCCCTCATCTTCTAGGCCTGCCAGGGTGCCTTCAAAGGAAACATACTCTTTATTCAGTGTGAAAAATAGTCGTCATTGTCTTGCCCCAAGCCTGGGGTCTCTGCATCCATCCTTAGGCATCAAGACCTCGTGAATATTCGAACTGATCATCTCCTCATAAATGGATTTTAGTTTTTATCTTATCTTGTTCCAATAGTTTGATCGTGTAATTACTTTTCTCTAAGGATTTTTGGAATATGGGTGTGCGACTTGTTGAAATCGATCCATATTAATAGTACAGAAGACCGATCTGTTATCTTCATAAAGATGGTCCTACCTCATTGGATATTTAATTGATAGAATATTGAATTTCTAGAGCACGAGGTCTATCATAGATATGTTCCGGGAATATCTTAACTATGGTTATTCACCGGGTAAGGTCCTGTAAAGGCAAACATATACACTCTCCATGGGTCCATGAGTCACAAGTATCATAGCAACTAAATCACAACCAATAATCAAAGAACCCAAGCATGTGCATCAATCCCCCCTAAACCAAATGAATTCTCAAGGACGTTATACAACTTGCCAAATTTAGGTTTGGGAAGGGTCTCAAGATTCCCTATTGGGTCAATAACTCCCAAGTCTAGGGTGTTTCCTAGGTGTAGCCTATCCTAGTCATGTGTGTCTGTGAAATGGTGTGGAATAAAAATTTGGGCATGGGGTTCATGACATAAAAGGGTTTATATTATCTTACCTATAGGTGCCTTTGTGGAGGGTGAGTTGCACCTTATCCTTAATGCAATTTTTTCCAAGCCCATTTGTTTGTCRTTCTTCTTCCTAGCCTTTGATTTCATTTTTTCTTTCATGTTTCAAGGAACTAGCTGGAGGCCATTATCCTAGCTTGGTTTCCATATACAACARTGTCATTCACAAGTACCTCACGAAAATGAGAAGTTTGGCTCATGATGAGACCCCCTTTTCCCTAGTCATGTAACTGAGAGCCACTAACCTGGCTTGGTGACCAGATGATGGTAATGTCATACCACTAAATACTTATGATCATGATAGACCAGCTCRTGATGATACCTCCTATCCACCAACTARCATCTTGAGTATCCCTTATCATTCATTTTGTGGGCCCCCTATTCTTACAAAGAAGTGTTTCATTGCTTTCTCGGGGATCCCTAGGCGAATAATCTCAAAGGTTTTATGATTGGATTTTATATTTTTCCAACTTTTTTTACCCTATGGGCATTCAACCCCTTCTTCCCATGAGGTAAGTTACAATCCTTTATTAGGTCAATAATCCCGAAGATCCCAAAAGGATGGGGAGGCGGAGGGAAAATGGTATGAAACGTGAAAAGTATGGTAGGGAACGAACGATGAATTTTCAAGGAACCACCTAGTAGCAACCTATTCATGAGGGAAACCAACTTACTAGGACACAATGATACCCCCCTCAAGTTTGAATAAGGCAAAGTACATAAATTCCAAGCAAATGTTCTGAAATCAAGAAAGATCCTTTGCAATATGTTCAAATGATTTAAATATTAGAGTGATACGCACCATGATACCTGGACTCATTACCTCATGGAGCAAGACCCATTGCCTTGTGGGAACTAGGACGGTGTGGTGGATGTTGCTACTGGTGATGTGTAGGATGAATTTATGTGCATTTAAGAAAGTTTTCATCCGTAAGTGCACATTTATACATGCATTTATATGTGTCATGTGTATATGCACATATACATAAGCGCGCATATATGGAAGATGCCATTATGGAAGTGGCCAACTTCCGTATATGCATCGTCCATATATACGCATTTATGGAAGCCATTGTCAGTATATGCATCGTTCATATATGCGCATATACCAAGTGGTTGCATATACAGATGACTCATATACGAAAGAAATTTATGGTAATCAAAATGCATCTTCCATATATGTGTGCTTCTATATATGCAAATTTGAGGAAGTTTTCGTCCGCAAATGCACATTTTTACGCGCATTTATATGCATCATCTATATATGCGCATATACGGAAGATGCCATTATGGAAGTGGGCAACTTTTGTATATGCATAGTCCGTCCGTGTATGCATATTTACATAAGTCTTCATCCATATATGCACATATACAGAAGCGCGCATAGACAAAAGGTGCATATACAAATGACGCATATAGGGAAGGTGCATATACGGAAGAATTTTACGATAATCCAAATGCATCTTCCATATATGTGTGCTTCCATATATGCACATTTAAGGAAGTTGGCATCCGTAAATGGACATTTAAACGCACATTTATATGTGTCGTCCGTATATGTGAATATGCAGAAGCGCACATATACGGAAGACACCATTATGGAAGTGGCCAACTTTTGTATATGTGTTGTCTGTATATGCGCATTTATGGAAGCCATCATCCGTATATGCATCATCTGTATATGCACATATACAGAAGGTGCATGTACGAATGACGCATATACATAAGGTGCATATACGAAAGAAATTTATGGTAATCCAAATGCATCTTCCATATATGTCCAAATGCATCTTCCATATATGCATGCTTCTATATATGCACATTTAAGGAAGTTATCATCCTTGAATGCACATTTATACGTGCATTCATATGTGTCATCCGTATATGCACATATACAGAAGAGCGCATATGCAGAAGATTCCATTATGGAAGTGGCCAACTTCCATATATGCATCGTTCGTATATGTGCATTTACGAAAGTCGTCGTTCGTATATGTGTCGTCCGTATATGCACATATATGGAAGCGCGCATATATGGAATGTGCATATACGAACGACGCATATACAGAGGAAATTTATGGTAATCCAAATGTATCTTTCGTATATGCGTGCTTCCATATATGCGCATTTAAGGAAGTTGTCATTCGTAAATGCACATTTATAGGTGCATTTATATGCGTCGTCTGTATATGCGCATATACAAAATATGCACCTTTCATATATGTTCCTTTTGTATATGCGCGCTTTTGTATATGCACATATATGGAAATGGTCGGCTTTCGTATATGCACATATACAAAATTGGTTGGCTTCTGTATATGCGCATATACAGAAATGGTCGCCTTTCGTATATGCGCATATACATAAATGGTCTCCTTCCGTATATGCACATATATAGAAGTTGACCACTTCTGTATATGCACATATACGGAAGTTGAACACTTCCATATATGCACATATACATAAGTTGACCACTTTTGTATAAGCACATATACAAAAGTGGTCATATTCCGTATATGCGCATATACGAAAGTGGTCAACTTCCATATATACCACTTTCATATATGCGCATACATGGAAGTCAACCATTTCTATATATGCACATATATGGAATTTGACCACTTTTGTATATGCGCATATAAGGAAATGATCGGCTTTCGTATATGCGCATATACGAAAATGGTCAACTTATGTATATACGGAAGTGGTCAACTTCTGTATATGTGCATATGTAGAAGCTGGCCAACTTCTGTATATGTTCTGATAGCCTTTTCGAAGCCAAATGACCCTACTCTTTTGTCTCCAAGTTTCTTCCTCGTCAAGTAGATATTTTAGTCTTCTCCCTTCTAGCTCTTTTATGTTGCTATCGGTGTCCACCTTGGCCCTCCCAATGAGGTTTAAAGTGTGTAAGTGCTCTAAATCCTCCTCTATAGTATCTAGTTCAATGAACCTCTGCTTCTTTTTTAATTTCTCCCATCCAGTCACTTTTTTTTTAATTTTTTAATTTACCAACCAGTCTTATCATTGCAGAGGGTTCTATTTCAAACTCCTTAGCCCTCCACACCTAGCTAACCATCTCACCAAATYCTTCCTCTTCCATTGAAATGGGATTGAGTTTGAAGGGGTATACWATCGRCCTCTGTCCATCCTTAATCTACAACACAATCATAGCATGGTCAGAGAAGAAGGGATAAACAACCCAAGATCTAAACCTTCCCAATGAATGTACCAAGTCTTCTAACATATATACCCTATCTAGACATTTAGCAATGYGATCTTCGCTAGTTCATCCRTTGCACCAAGTTGGAGCACTCTCAAGTGGAAAAACATCAATCAAACTCGAGTCCTGAATGATACCTTTGAAGAAATCGGCTAAGGGGTCTAATCTAGCTTTTTGTCCCCAAACTTCACCAGTTGAAACAGTAAAGTTAAGATCACCTGCGAAAATTATATTTTTGATATCTAGCAGACAACTAGCTACCACAACTTTCCAGAAAGCTTTCCTATCAGTACAAGGACCATAACATTTTAAAAAGGAAATTGTTTTGTTTCCTTCTAATAAGGTGCCCTCCAATAGTATGTCTATACATAAAAATGATGGTTGGAGTACCTCCTTGTCCAGGTTCCAAGACACACATAAGCCCCTTGACTTCCCTAATGAATCCAATGAGCAACAAAGCTTATGTTCAACATTCATGCTCACTTTTATGTGATAGAATCTAGATATTTCATTGCCTTTGTACCCATTTACGACAATTCGAGGACATTGTATTAATTTAAAGAGTATATAATGCAATATCAATATCGTATATCGATGTATGTATGAGTTGTGATTATTAAACAATTTTATTAGTTTTCATGTTTTATGAAACATAGTAGTTTCCCTTGATAATTGGGATGATAAATGGGATCCCAGAGGAATGGTTTTCCATGCACATTGTTAATCTATTATACACATTACATTTGTTT
>JASDQU011100324.1:19101-31707 GCA_032191745.1 Picea mariana | reverse complement strand
GGGCCCCTGATGTACTTCTGGGGTTCTTGGTCAAGGACCAAGCAGTAAGTCCCTAGATGTGTTCTAGGGCCCCTGGATGTGTTCCAGGGAATCCTTGCTCGGTGCTTGGATTGATCCTTGGTGGTTGATGATGTAAGTCCCTAGATGTGTTCTAGGGCCCCTGGATGTGTTCCAGGGAATCCTTGCTTAAACGCTTGGGTTGATCCTTGGTGGATGAAAGACCCTAGATGTGTTCTAGGGCCCCTAGATGTGTTTTGGGGTATCCTGGTCTGAGACCAGGTAGTTCTTGGTTGTGTACCAAGATGTGATGATGTGTGATCTTCTTATTCTCTCCCGGGATGGTCCATGAGACCTAGGAGCAACTAGAAGATGGATATGACCACATCATTGGTTTCTCCTCTTATGGAGGGATGATATAAGCTTATAAGTTATCATGAGACTTATGTGGATAGTTTGCCATTGAAGAAGACCCCCTTGACTTTGTCTTGTAGCCTCCCCTTGCTCGAATCTTTCTCTCCATCTTGCTTGATGTTGTGTTGGTCTTCTATAAGTCACTTTGACTTATTTCACTTTATGGTTAATAGTTCTCACCTGGGAAACACCCCAAACTTAAGTAGGATTATAGCCCAATAGGACACCTTGAGACCTTCTCCAAACCCGACTTGTTAAATTGCATAACGTCTTTGAGCATTTGTTTCTTTCTTATAAGGAGTCGATTGCCTTGAGATCTCTGACCTTACTCAAGGTGCCTTTCGCTATTACTTACGTGTCCCCAGCCTGAGGAAATACTCTTGGAGTTGGATGAAAGGCTTGTTAACCATCTCTTATATCTCTTGGGCTTGAGGAAATACTTACTCTTCTATCTCTTAACCATACCTGACCATACAAGGTGCTTACTCTTACTATTACTCTTACTCTAGGAAAGACAAGGAAAGACAAGGAAAGACGAGCGTGTCCCCTCTCTCTTCTATCCTGCCCCCTCTCTGTTGAACCCCACTTAATGGAACTGTGTATACCTGTTTTGAACCATACTGACTATTGGAAAGACCTAGGCTCTCTCTAGGGACTTGATCACTTTGTATGGCTGTTTTTTAGGATCCATGTAGACCTGGTTGTAAGTTTATAATGGGAGATAAGAAGGTGAGATTGTTAAGTCATTCTAAGTTGTTCCTTCCTTGAGATAAGGGTTATGTCTATCAGAAGGCATCAAAATACCTTGAATTCTAGGTTACATGGTTTTCCCGTTTCTTAGGTTGTTGAAGAGTAAGGCAAGAACTCACGTTGGAGTAAGGCAAGTCCTCGTGTGCAGACCCCATGGTTTAAAGTCATAAGGCAAGTCATGAGGCAAGCTCTCCTTCCTTTTCGACCCTCAAATAATGTTACCATAAAATAATGTTACCATAAAATTATTGGATAAGGGGGGTTTGATGCACATGTTTGGGTAATTTAATTATTAGATGTGATTTACATGTTATGATCTCTGTGACTTATGAACCCTTGGAGGGCGTACTTGTCGTTGCTATAGGACTTTGTCCAGTGGACAGGTACACATGGGGGAATGATTAGCTCGAACCTCCATGGGGCTGAAAGCCCACAAATGGATGTTGTGACCCTAGTCAGGGGAAAGGAGACATCAAAGACTTGCACCAGGAAGAAAGAAGGACGTTGCCCCTGGAGACACTCTGGCAGACCTAGACCCAGGGGGATCTTGCTCTTCCACCTGGACGTTGACCTTTGAGAGCCCATGATGTCATCATTATGACCCTGGACGTTATCCAGAGCTAGGGTTTGCATATTGAGGGCAGTTGTGAGCTGGTTGGCACGTGTGGGCATCATCTAGGGCCTTTGGAGGCCAAACGTTCTGCATCATGAGCCCAATGTTTCACCTTAGGGGCCCAACGTCACCCTAGAAGGGCATGACGTCACCCTTGGATATGACTTTAGGGGTTAATTATTTCATTTATGTAAAAACCTGGATTTTTGATGTAATTTGGCTAGTTCGACCTTTGACCTAAATTTAATTAAAGGCCATTAATATTTTATAAATAGAAAGTACTCTCATTTTTCATCATCACTCATCACACACTTAGTGTGGACTGAAATTTGCGCCCTCTTTAAGGGCAATTGGCTGAAATAACTAGTGCACAACTTCTTGGAGAGGCATATTTTGGTGTATATTGGCTATTTTTCATGGTGGAAGATCTTCAACTAGGGTTTGGCTTGATTATTCTTGGTGAAGTAAGTAGAAAATCAGCAATTTGTTTATGTTAATGAATGCTTGTGGTAAATTTTACTTGTTTTTGCTAAAGATTATGAAATTGCTTGCTTAAACCCTAGGAGAGAAACATAAGTTACTTCTTTCTCTCTATAGTTTTCTACTTGTCTAAATTTCTCAAGTACACTTTGCTTAGAAGTGGCTACTAGAGCCCTAAAGTGCTAGCACTCTAGTAGCTTCACTCTAATTGCCTATTGCATACATTGTTTTAATAGTTTAAGGAAAGAAATTCGCTAGGGCCTAAGATTCCTTACTCTCTAGCAAATTTGTCTCTAGGATTTGGATGCTTGAGGCCTTGGGTTACCAACACCTCCTCCATCCATCCTTTCTCCTTTGACAAAGTATTATCATTGCTACTTTTCTCCAAGTTTTGCCGCTGCTAATGTTGACTCCATAAACCCTAAAAGGCACTAGTCTACTCACTATACTGAATGATTGATCAAACAAACACTCAAATCTTTCTCCTTGAAGCTTGTACTAACTCTTACTAACCCCAAATTGGATTAATTCCTTAGCTAACTTGCTGCTGTTGCAAATCATTGTTACAACCATACTAATTCATGCTAATTTGCTGCATTCACCTACATAACTTGCACCTAGCTCACCCAGAAATTGCTTGTGACAATTGCCCATCAATCTACTAGATAAATGCTATAAGTTTACATGGTGTTTCCTTGCAACTTTGAGCACTAGAATTTGCTGTTGTTACAAAAGATTGCTACAACCATTTAACTACAGCAAATTCTCTGCAAAAGTGACATTAAATGCTAGCTAGACATTGCCAAATTTGCTTGTGACAATTTATTATCATTCTGCATAGTTAAAGCTATTTTTTTTTTGTCTTTTTCAAACATTTTCAAGGTATAATTTTTGTGGCTGTTACAAAATACTCATTGCTGTTGTAAACTATTACATTGCTGCAAATTTATATAAGCCAGCCTATTTTTTGAAGGGTCATGGTCTTAAGAAGCACTAACATCATATTTTGTACTTGAAAGCTGCCATACTTTCTTTCTTGTCTTGTTCTGGGTAGGTACACTCCATTTTCACCGTTGCTTCATCCCTTAAAGACCTTAAGAACCTTTTGACTTGAGTGACTAGTGAGAGGGGTATTTTCTTGCTTCCTTGCCTTAATCTTGTCATCCCTTTAGGTCACTGTGGACGTCTCCGCTGGGGTAACTTTGATATACTCCTAAACAGAAAGGGGTTTGACAAAGAAAACAGTGCAGTGGCAAATTGCATGTGCAACGACAAATATCAGTAATGTGGCAAATCTCACGATCTTCCTTCCAACGATTAGACTGTTCTGAAGGAAACCTACTCTGATACCATGTTAGATTTTCATTAGTTTCGTTAACATTAAATTTACCATAGCATTTTTATCTTCTTTTAACATTTAATAATCGTATACTGAAATATATAAGTAGCAGATAAACAAGCACAAGAAGACACAAAGATTTATCCTGGGAAAACCCCAAACTCGGGGAAAAACCCAGCCAACTTTTCTTAGAGAGAATATTCCAAGACAACCATGAACAAGCTCTAATCACGAGCAAACCAACAATGAAGACCTTGATAACAAATACTTATCTCTTCTTCTTGTCAAACCTTAGCGAGGGTAGACAACTGATCAACACCATAAAACTGGCACCAAGATAGCACATCACAGAGCTGGCACCAAGATAGGCACATCACTAGAACTGGCACCACAGAGCTGGCATCACTGGTAACTGGTAACTGCAACTGCTACTGCAACTGCATTTGATAACTGGCATGAAGCCACTGAGCGACACCACACAACCTTAGCGCAACTCCTCCAGAGGTAGTGCATAAGAGAAATCACCAAGAGCCACCAAGAATATCCTTCCCCAAGTGGGGCACACTCTCCAAGAGAACCAGGGACCAGAAATAACAAAACTGCTGCAGCTGCAGTTGCAACTGCCTAGTGTGCACTGTAGAAGGAGAACTGTTTGACTGTATAAATGAATAGACCCAGACTTGTATTTATACTAATCTGGGCACTTGTCTGGGGCCGACTTCTTATTTCGGGTCTTCAAATTTACTTTATTATTTCTGTGGGCCGACTTCTCTTACTGGAAATTATATTTCCACTTTATTATTATTTCCTGTGGGCCAACTTCTCTTATGTGGTCTTCTATTTCACTTTTTTCTTTTTCGAGGTGTTCAACTGTTCAATGGTCTTCCTTTGACTTCTTGAAATCTTCTTCTCTAAGAAAAGTTGTCCAGGAGGAAAATACCTCCCGTAACTACCAAAACATCAACATATTGTTGTGTATTTAATGCTGATCCTGTTGCTGTTGTGAACTAAGAAAATTTCCTCCTAGCTTAATAAGAAGAATCTCCTTGACTAGTTTTCCCCTTGTGAGTTTTTCCAGGGGCATTGCCCAGAAATTCCTTATGTCAAATGTGGTGATTTTGTCTACTGTTTATTGTTATTTCCGCTGCTATATTTTCAGATTGCTTAGTCACTTGTATTTCCGTGCATAGTTCCAGTAAATTGCATGTGGTTCCATTGCTTTATTGGTGAATAACTATAGGAGGTTGAAATCTATTATTGACTAAGTGTTTGAGATCAGATTTTTAACATGGTATCAAAGCAAGAGCTCTGAGGTTCAACAGACAAGAGATTTGACACTTGATTTGCAATGAGTGCAGAGGGGTTTTGCCTAGAAGAAGGAAGGGGAAGAGTTGAGTTTCAGTTGAGAAGGTCATGGCTAATGGCTTGCGGTTCGAAGATAGGTTGGATGGGGCAACGAACTTTAGTCCTTGGAAGGAGAGGATAGTTTTGTTGCTAGAGGAAGCTGAGTTATGGGACATTGTGAACAACACACAAATGAATCCCGTCACTGTTCCTACAGATGCAACACTTTTGGCAGAGTTAAAGAAGAAGAATGTGAAGGCCAAGAAGATTATTCTTGACGCAATCAAGGACCATGTTATTCCCCATGTTGTTGGAAAAGAAAATGCCTACGAGATGTGGGCATCTTTGACCAAGCTGTACCAAAGTTCCAATGAGAATCGGAAGATGGTATTAAGAGAGAAGTTGAGAAACATAAAGATGACCGAGACTGAAAAAGTGTCCTCGTATCTCACCAGAATCATTCAAGTTCGTGATGAACTTGGCGCAGTTGGAGAGGTTATATCTGATGGAGAAATGGTTAGGACTGCTCTGAATGGTTTTTCAGAGAACTTGAACACCTTTGTTAAAGGTGTTGTCTCTAGGGAGAATCGTCCCAACTGGGAGATATCATGGGATGACTTCATATAGGAAGAGACTCATGAGGAGGCTTTTTGTAGCAGATAGTCAAAGGGTGAGGAGAATGTTTCCCTCATAGCAACAAAGAAGGACAAGAAAGCTATAGTAGGGGAGAAGTCCTTTCATGGCGGGAAGAAGGACATGAGTAAGGTGAGATGCTATGCATGTCATGAGTTGGGATATTATGCAAGCCAATGTCTGAACAAGAAGAAGAGGCAGGAGCCAGAGGTATCAACATCAACTGAGGTTGTTGAGTTCACGGAAAAGTTCGAGAAGGAGTTTTCCTTGATGGCGTGTCTTGCAGGCAGTGGGTGCCTAGGGTGTACATACACTCTTGCATGGTTCTTGTGTTAGTTTTTTTTAGTTAGCTATGGCTCATGTAATCCTTTTAAATTTTTGTCAACAATTACTTCAACCATAACTACTGCAACAACCAAGATCACAAGAAGAAGATCCATGCACAAGAACATAAGATGTATCCTAGGAAACCCTTCTCAACAAGGGAGGAAAACCCAACCAAATCCTTTGTTATATTTTTCAAGAGAAAGACCTCCCACACCATCACCAAAACTAGCACACAAGAGGGTGCTGCAATTCTCATAATTTCAGACCACAACTTCTGAAATCATGAGATGACACAATGATAAGTGTGTTTCCTCAATGGGGATTCACCTTTATTTATATAAGACTTGTCACATCAAGTGATGTGTCTATTGCCACAATAGAGCCGACCTCAATCAATCAAAACATAATTAATAATTTCCATATTAATTATCTTATTATTAATATTAATATTAATTATCTTTTACATTTATTATTAATCACATTAAGGTGGGTCTGATCTTGTACCCTTTACATAACAATTAGGGTTACAAGTAGGTCTGACTCTTGAACAACATATAGCAAAGGATATGATACACCCACTAGTGCTCATCCACTAGGGGCACATCCATAGGGATGTCATATCTCTGACTTACTGCATTACATAGATGAACCAGATCTTCACACGTTCACCTGTGCTCGTCCACATGCACGTCCACTCTACAGATCTGCTTTCCCACTGCCACCGACAGGAGAATCATCTGGAGTCTTCTCGTCAACTCTGCTGCTCAGAGGAGGCTATCACATCATCTTCTTTTCTGTTCTCATGACGATGTGCCCAACACTTTTGGGATTTCACACGTTCACCTTGTGCTCAGCCACAGGCACGTCCTAACTAAACAGATCGCTTTTCCACCGGGTAATCATCTGGAGTTCTTCTCACTCATGTCATGGAGGAGGTCATCTCTACGTTCCTAGCTCTGTCCTAGGCAGGAACCATGAACCCTTCTTAGGGGATTTCTCTCAGGTTTGTAAACTGAGAGAAAGGCTTCACATAGCTGTAATGATCCACACCTCACAGGTTTGTAAGTTGAAGAATGTCTCACATAGCTGCATTCATCAACATCTTGGACAGTGAGACCTCTCAGCACATGACGAGGATGAGGTCTATATTCCTCATTTTTCAGAGATCGACTGAGACAACTATGTAGGGTGTGGGGTTAACACTAGACATGTTCTAGCTGTGAAGGGAGTTGGAAGTGTTAAATTCAAATTGGAGTCAGGAGGGTATCTGGAGTTGGTCGAGGTATTATATGTTCCCGATCTACAAGTGAACTTGTTCTCTGTGTCATATTTTGAGATAGATGGATGCGAGATTGTGTTCTCTCAAGCACTGGCATACCTATATCTAGAGGGAATCTTGTCTGACCCAAATGTGTTGCTTGGTGTCCGGTCCGAGAGATTGGTGTCCGATCAGAGAGATTGTATAGAGTGCTTTGTCAGCTTGTAGTTGGATCTAGTGGGTGGTTGGAGCTTGAGTCGAACAGTTGTGAGGCTTCAGAGAGAGGACCTTGGATGAGTAGGTCTCTTGATCAGAGTTCAGTTCAGGTAGATGGAGATGCTTCGCGTTCAAAGGGAGCAGAGGCTTCTAGTGTAGTGGGAGCGGCTACAACAACAGAGGACATGATGGGGTCAGAGACAAATTCAGGTGGAGGCTCCACAAGTACCTCCCTCACTAAGAGGGAGTGTTAGATTTTGGTAGCGCGGAGGTACTTCTGCATTGCTGGTGCTCAGCATGTAGAAGAGACCGATCATATTTCTCTCTTAAGTGACTTTATAAAGTAAGTTTATAAAGTGATTTTATAAAGTCAAGTTGAGCCTTTTATTATTTAATGGGTAAAAGTGACTTTATGACTTTTGGGTCACTTAAGTGATTTAAGTGAACTCAATGGACGATTAAATAATGACTGTAGATCTCAAGAGGGAAAGATCTAATTTTGACTGTTCATCTCTTTGGAAGACCAAGGGTTCGGGTAGTTCCACATTAAAGATGCATAAAAGGAGCATGAGAGAGAAGTGGGGGCGCACTTTTGAGGAGAGCTTGGAGGGAAGTTGAAGAGGCACAATTTCCAAGAGAGTGCTTGAGCTGGAGGGAAGAGTAACAACAATGAGGATTGACATGCATCCCGAGGAAAGGATAGGCACACATACCAAGGCAGAAGTCCAACATTTAATACAGATCCATACAACGTTAAAGGAGAGTTGTACAGTACGGATTTGCTGGGTTGTACAACTAGGGTTGGGCACTAAAATCAAGGTAGCCTTTCTGCTGAAGATAGGCACGATTTTCAAGGCACTAGTAGACATAAATTCGTACAAGGTACAATTGTTGTGCACAGAATTTGAGGGCTTGTCTGCTACTAGAAGAGGGCCATACAGTAGAAATATGGGCAAAGATTTCGAGGCAGAAATCAAGTTCATTCTCTTAGGGTATTTGGCACAGATTTCGAGGTGGTCTGTTGGCACTGTTTACTAGATTATTGCTATGTATTTAATGCTGATACTGTTGCCGTTGTAAACTCATAAAATTTCCTCCTAGCTCAATAAGAAGAATCTCCTTGACTGGTTTTCACCTTGTGGGTTTTTCCAGAGGCATTTCCTAGAAATTCCTTGTGTCAAATGTGGTGATTTTGTCTACTATTCATTGTTATTTCCGTTGCTATATTTTCAGATTGCTTAGTCACTTGTATTTCCGCTCATAGTTCTAGTAAATTGCATGTGGTTCCATTGCGTTATTGGTGAATAACTATAGGAGGTTGAAATCTATAATTAACTAAGTGTTTGAGATCATATTTTCAACATCATAGACTTCGGGTAGAGATAGACCACTAGATTTGACCGACCGAACAGGACCCGTCAGTTATGCCAGCTACAGGAAGTCGAGACTGAGGAGCACTTCATCTTCTGTTGCCCATTTATTATGAGATTGCTTAGTCACTTGTATTTCTGCTCATAGTTCCAGTAAATTGCATGTGGTTCCATTGCTTTATTGGTGAATAACCATAGGAGGTTGAAATCTATTATTGACTAAGTGTTTGAAATCATATTTTCAACATCATAGACTTCAAGTAGAGACAGAACACCAGATTCGATCGACTGGACAAGATTTGTCAGCTATGCCAACTACAGGAGGTCAAGACTGAGGAGCACTTCATCTTTTGTTGCCCCATTTATTATGAGATCAGGGGGTGGTTTCATTGCTTATTCAGGGGGACTGAGACATTCACGAGCTTCTTCAAGTATCTGGACCCATACTCTTCAGCCTCCTATGAGACCAGATCCTACTCGATGGACCACCTCCTTCTTCATGGCGCTACCCTCAGGAAGGGGCTCTAAGTGACAGATCGACACTGGCACAACCTCAAACTCCAGATCAGTGCGGACCTATGGGACATTTCTTCGTCCCACGAGATTTCAACCACATGAACAAACCAAATCCCTTCCCAGACGACAAATGGATCCCCCAGACCTCATCGGTGCACTACCTCTACTAGTCAACGATGCAACAGATGATCCAGACACCCCACCAGTTCCCCCTCGGGACACCTGACTATACTCAGTTTTCTTCATTCGACCTCAGATGGTAGGAGAGATGGGTCCATTCCATGACAAACCTACTTCCTTTCTTCTGGTTCCTCTTGTCCATAGATTTTCTCCTRCGGTACATCTCATCATCAGAATAGGTCTTTGAACTCGAGGTTGAGGATTCTTCATGCCTCGAAGTAGATCTCACTCGAGTCTCTACTAATCTACCTTATTGCACTCTACTTTTTGCATTTCGCCTTTTATAGGAGACCTTTTGGTTCTCCTGCACTGTTTGGAAATCATTGTACTCCACAGTCCCTTTGACCTAGTTTTGTGGTCATTAGTCGAACATTAATAAAATTATCTTATCTTATCTAAATGATGATTTCGATGGAGGAGGCGACATGGCTCAGGTATTTCAATAGGCCGTTGGAATGATAATGGATCTTTCTGCTCATTGTCGAGCATGATCTCCAATGCTCTTGGTAGTAGGTACATCTGATATCCTCTTTATCATTGAGACCCATGCGAGTCTTGTTCGGTCACTCCCAGACATAACAGGTTATCATTGGTTTTCCGCTTGTAGACATTGTTATCCCCTATCCTAGGGATAACCAAGTAGATCATGTCTCGAGGCCCACAGGTCCTAGACATGGAGTGTCGAGAGCTGGATGACTTGAGCATGGCCCTAGAGGACCCCTCTTTTCTTCAGTGCAACCCATCTATTAGCAACAACAATATCCATCCCACCTGCTTGGTCTTGAAGTAGTAGTAAGTCTTGCTCCACGAGGTAATGAATCCGGGTATCATGGTATGTGTCACTCTGATTATTGAAGCACTCGAATATGTTGCATTGAATTCTCCTTCATTTCATAACGTTTGCATGGAAATTATGCTCTTTAACTTGTTCATACCTGGAAGGGTGACATGATGCTCTAGTAAGTTGATCTCCCTTTTGGATGGGTTGCCACTAGGTGGGTCTATGAAAGGTCATTGTCCATTCCCTCCATACTTACCACTTTCCATCTTTACTCCTCTCATTTTCCCCTACCTTTGTTCGGGCATTCGGTTTGCCACACTAGGAAGGGTTGTACCTTCCCTTGTGGGAAGAAGGGGCTAAAGGCCCAGGGGGTAAAAGTAGCTGGCAAGAGTTAAAAGCCAAAGAAGGAACCTTTGAGATGCTTTGCCCAGGGATTCCCGAGAAAGCAGTAAAAGGCTTCTCAGTAAGAAAAGGGAATCTATTAGATAATAACATTCAAGGTATTAGTTGGTGGATGGGAGATGTCATCATGAGCCGACCTATTATGACCATGGACATGTAGTGGTATGACACTACCATCTATCTGGTCACCAAACCAGGGTAGTGGCTCTTGGTGGCATAACCAAGAGAAAGGTGGTCTCATCATGAGCTAACCTTCTCATCTCCGTGAAATGCTTGTGGATAACGCTGTCACCCCTGGTCATCAAGCTAGGACAGTGTCCCTCAACTCTTCCCCTGAAGCATAAAAGAAAAAGATCAAAATGAAGCTAAGAATAAAAGGCATTGAATGTGCTAGAAAAAATGTGGCATCTATGACAAGGTGCAACTTGCCCTCTACAAAGGCACCCACAGGTAAGATCTACATTTCCCTGTTATCACTGCACCCCATGCCCAAACACTTGCCCCACGCCACCTCACACGCACTTACATGACCTAGACTGGTTCTCACCTGGGAAACACCCCAAACTTAAGGAGGATTAGCCCAATAGGACACCCTGAGACCTTCTCCAGACTTGACTTGTTAAATTGCATAACGTCTTTGAGCATTTGTCTGGGTAAAGGGGGGTTTGATGCGCATGTTTGGGTAATTTGATTCTTGGATGTGGTTTACATGTTATGATCCCTKTGACTTATGAACCCYTGGAGGGCATACTTGTTGCTGCAGGACCTTGCCTGATGGACAGGTACATGTGGGGTAATGATTAGCTCAGACCTCCATGGGGCTGAAAGCCCACAGATGGATGYTGTGACCCCAGGCAGGGGTAGAGAGACATCAAAGACTTGCATCAGGAAGAAAGAAGGATGTTGCCCTTGAGACACTCTAGTAGACCTAGACCCAGGGGGACCTTGCTCTTCCACCTGGACGYTGAGCTTTGAGAGCCCATGACGTCATCATTATGACCCTGGACATCATCCAGAGCTAGGGTTTGCATATTGAGGGCAATTGTGAGTTAGTTGGAATGTGTGGGCATCATCTAGGGCCTTTGGAGGCCAAACGTTCTGCCCATGGAGCTCAGCGTTCCACTTTAGGGGTTCAATGTCACCCTAGAAGGGGATGATGTCACCCTAAAAGGGCATGACGTCACCCTTGGAGATGATTTTAGGGGTTGATTACTTTTATTTGTGTAAAAACTGGATTTTTGATGTAATTTGGCCAGGTCGGCCTTTTTATGACCTAAACTTAATTAAGGGTCATTGATATGGCGTTGGCTAGCTGTTCTACGAAATGGCTTTTTCACCGGAATCCAACGACATAAATTTACATGAATCACTATTTTTTGTTGTTCAAAATCCATTTCTGAATGTAGAAATGGATCCAACATGCTGAAAAACTCTCAAGGCACTCGGATTCTACAGAAATAATCACTTAAATCTACGAGTCCAACAATTTCTTGCCGGATTTTAGGCAAATATCCCCGAAAAAAATCTTCATTTCGTAGAATCTTTAGCCTACAGCCATTGATATTGTAAAAATAGAGAGAAAGTACTATCATTTTTCATCATCACTCATCACCCACTTAGTGTGGACTGAAATTTGCGCCCTCTTTAAGGGCTATTGGCTGAAATAACTAGTGCACAACTTCATGGAGAGGCATATTTTGGTGTATCTTGGCTATTTTTCATGGTGGAAGATCTTCAACTAGGGTTTGGCTTGATTATTCTTGGTGAAGTAAGTAGAAAATCTGCAATTTGTTTATGTTAATGAATGCTTTTTGTAAATTTTACTTGTTTTATATTAAAGATTATGAAATTGCTTGCTTAAACCCTAGGAAAGAAACATAAGTTACTTCTTTCTCTCTATAGTTTTCTACTTGTCTAAATTTCTCAAGTGCACCTTGTTTAAGAAGTGGCTACTAGAGCCCTAAAGTGTTAGCTCTCTAGTAGTTT
>JASDQU011100323.1:30919-47699 GCA_032191745.1 Picea mariana | reverse complement strand
GTTCTCCTTCAATCAGAAGTGCAGACAGGCATAGGAGTCGTGCAAGGAGTGCGTAGGCCGAGTGAAGTCTCAGGGTTGCGAACCTGAGTGAAGTGTTCAGCGACTGCTGCTGCAGGTGTGCGCAAGGTCGAGAGGATTCAACACTTGGAAGTGGTTGAATGTTTGCCGCAAGGAGTGCGCGCAAGAGTCTTTTCCATGGCTCAAAGTTATAAGGAAGCTCAGGAAGGATAAGGCCTTTGAAGCTGTTGGAGGACAGCGCAGAGTAGTTGTGTCGTGAAGTGTTTAAGAAGGCGTTGCAAGTTCGTGCTGTAGGTGAACAAGTCTTCGCCATGGAATACTTGGTTCGTTTCAGAGAAACCATCAGAGCAAGGATAGACGGTCGGAATTCTCCATGGAGAATTCACAAATTTCCGTGAGCCGTCAGATCTCACTGAGGAGCAGGGAAGATATAGTGAAGGTATCAAAGGGTTAAAATCTCAGGTGGGCAGGACCGTAGATCTGAGCTACAAGGGCCGTTGGATTTACACGTGGTTTCGTATATCGGGGTTTCGTGGGTTGAAACTCCATAACATTGCAACGAGAATCGCGAAATCACGATACGCGATATCCCAACGGCTACGTAAACAGTGTGGGGCCACAGGAGTTGGCGACGTGGACAGATGGCACTTCATATCGGGGTTTCGCAGCGAGAAGTCCTGAAACATTGACTTTAGGATTCGCGATCTCGCGAAGTTCGAAATCCCGACAGAGGTAACGGGACCTTGAATAGTCAACTCGCGCGTGAGTCGGAGTTGCGGCATATCGGGACTCGGGGTTTGGGAAACCAAGTTGCTCGATATCGCGAGTGCTGAAATCGCGATAGAGAAAACCCCGATAGGAAAAAAAGGTCAGCGTTGACTGGTTGTCGAGTTTCGGGGATCTGAGAGTACAACGTTCGACCACTGACCTCGCGAAGTCGTGAAGTTTGATCTCCCGACTTGTAAGGAGGATATCCTGTGGAGAGTTTGCTGTGGGTGCAGAATTCCCGATAGGGAATTAGAAGGACTGGTTAGAGTTCTTCGGGCCGTGCGAGAGAGAAAGATCCTGCATCGATGTGGCCTTCCGACCTGTAGGTTGTGGAGTAGAGGGCGTTGACACCATGTTGATATCAGCTTTATTTATCTCACATTTATCATGGAATTTGATTTTCTTGGATTTATATAGAATAATCCTTTACAAATTTTTTGAAAGCAAATAAACAGGCTACAAAACCTCGTGCATAGTGTAACCCTTTTAGACAGTGGGATCCAAACTTTACCAGATCAGCCTTTCCTTGACATACAACTTCAACAATCCAACCCGATGTCCAGTGACCCGACCTGACATGTCATGCTCACATCACCATGAACACATGACATCCCCTCATCTATCCCTATTATGATTGATGTGGCAAAAGTACATGCCACGTGTAAATGTTGAGTTGTCCACCAGACTGGAAGAGAATATGGAAAGAGATTTAGAAAAAGGTTTAATATTCTGGTGATCCAATGTCCTATAACCCGGTATGACGTGGCACCAGATCATGGTAATATACTATGCATTGTGATCTGGGAGCCTAGTGGGAGATGGTCTAGTGATTTGATAGTCGAGAGCCTGGTGGGCGTGACACCTCTTGGTTGGTTGCATACATCAACTGACATATGTCAGTCCCTGGATCGTCATAAGAGTTCAGGCCTAACCTTTCCAGTATACCCGTTGTCCGAGATCCGAAAGAATATCGGTCGTTGATATGATATATCCAAAATTTGTTATGAGCCATCAATTTGATGTGTTGTGAGAAGCCAAATGACTAAGGTATCGACAACTTCATGCCGACATCATATGGACGCATGGTGGTTATTTATAGGATCTATACAAGTTCTGACGTTGCAAAAGGACATGACACATGTCACTTGGTTCTTGGATTTTTTACCTATGTAATTGGGGTCTTGTAGGTGTACACGTGGAATTCCATAATTGGATACAACTGGAGATGTGCTAGCATGCCACGTGGGAGGTTGACGTAGCACCATATCGAAACTATACAAGGAGAATATTTCAGATGTGATGAACTCTCAGGGTTTGGTGGTTCAACATGATGTCACTACTGATGTCATTAATTGGATCCCATGGCTACATGGAAAATTTATATTGATTTGTGTTGACACTTAGGTGGACAAGCATGTCACGTATCACTTGGATCTATTGTTGGCGTTGTTAGAGTTCTGCTAGTGAGTTCCATGTGCTCAGGTGGAAATTGTTGGTTGGCCCGTCTCTGGCAGTTGATGGGGCACCAGATCGAGACTTTAGAATAGTTATTTTTAAATATTTACCATCTAAGAGGCTGATGGTACAACATCCTGGTAGTCTGACAAGCTTGATGGTGAGAGATTGGAACTTTGAATAAAAATCTCTGGGACCTGCAAAAGGATGTGGGTTGTTGATCTGGTTCGCGCCCAACGTGATTGCAAATGAATCTCATTCGTCGGTTGGTGAAGTCATTTAAGAGTAATAGATAGATTAAGTTTCCGATGAGGAACTATGAGATCAAACAAGAACCGTCAATTTGCACACCTAGCTCCATGCTTATTGAAATAAACCTGCATGTAATCATTTAATTATTACTATAAATTTTTTAATAAAACAACTTTTTCTAATTAATATAAAATTAAATATATAAATACGATTTAGTTCTAAATATATAACAAAATACTAATATTTAACAATATAAGTTTAATCTATATCAAAAAATATTTACAATAAACACTATATACAATTAAAGAAATTTTAAATAAATTATGGGTAAGTAAAATTATATATAAAGGATAACAAAAATATGACAATTTTGAGGCCCATTAATGGTGTCATACATGATCAGGTTATTGCATTGCAGTACTCTCAATCAAGAGTTCAGGTTGCATACATATTTACCAAGTCCTTCACAGAGCAGTGGTTCAAAGACTTTCGGGGAGAGTTGGGAGTGGTGGAGAATTCAGAGGAGACTTCCTAATATTCTTTTCAACATCCTATTTTGAAGGGGGGTTTTCCCCCTCTTTCCTCACTTCATGAGGGTTTTTCTTGTACTTGGGTACTTAGTATGGAATTATTTGGTCAGGTCCCAATTTGGTTGCATTATTCTCACCTAGTTAGGATTATGAAAGGGTATTAGAGCATATTTTCCATCTACTAATATTAATCTCTCACCTAAGTGCTTTAGATCTTGGTTTCATATTAGATCATATTTTTGGTCAAACTTAGTGGGGGTGGGGGAATATATTGGGTAAAACTTAATAATAGAATTTTCCCCTCATATCTCCCCCCACCCTAACCTTCATAATATGGGGGAGATATTAGGGGAAAATTATTAGGGAGATATCTAGTTTAATAAGAGTGGGGGTGGGGAAGATATTGGGGAAAAATTAGTGGGGGTGTGGAGGGATATTAGGGAAAATATAATAATATAAGGTTTCCCTAATATATCTCGTCCATGCCCATCCTCACCCTCACCCTCATAATATGGGGGTGGGGTGTGGGGAGATATTAGGAAAACTTATTAGGTAGATATTAGGGAAAAATATATATATCTCTCCCGACCCCCACCATACTATCTTCCTAAGATAACATTTCTCTCATATATCCCCTAAATAAGTTTTCCCTAATATCTCCCCCCACCCCTATTAAGTTTTTTCTAATATATCCGCCCTGTAGAATTTTCATATAGGTTTTTCCAATAATTAAAGTATCATATTCTTTTATTATCATTTAATATGTAAAAGGACCACAAATGAAAGATACATATCCTTTGAACACAAGATATACTCTCAAGGAAACCCTCAAGGGGGAGAAAACCTTGCAGACTTTCCTCAATATGGATTCCTCCACCATGTACAATGTCATACAATGCTCTTTCTTGAAATCAAGACCAAAGAGACCCAAACACGGACCAAGAATAACCTCCTAGATAAATGCACACTACTCTCTTGTACTTATGTTCAAATGAGTGATCTCAATATGATTTGATCTCAATATACTCTAAAATACCTAAAAGACACGAGTTATCAATAAACCCTTTCACATTGACTTATTAATAAACCCTTTTTCAGCGTTATCGAGGTTATGACTAATACAATTACACTTAGGAATAACTTCCTAAATTACATAAAATCTCAGCACTCCCTCTTAATGAGGAAGGTATTCCATCCAACACAGACTCTAACACTGTCTCCATCCACACGAGCTCATGACCATTGAATTTCAGACACATGAACCTATACATCACAGGAAATCCACAGTGACTTCACAACATGAATCCAGGGCCAGTGGGTAGCTCTCCAATAGCTACAACATGTCATCATGAGACTATCCAACTTCCCGCAGAAAACTCAGATATCTTATGCATGATATATAGTACCCTACAATAACATCTGTACATCATCTCTTCGACATGCATCTAGGGACGATGGGTAGCTCTCCAATAGCTACAACATGTCATCATGAAATCCAATACCTTTCGATAACATTTGAAACCATTACTCCCTATGAAGAGGGACTCCGTCGAGCTTGTCCCTGAAGTATTCAAACTTCATCCTTCACAATGACTTTGTCAGCACATCTGCAACCTGCTCATCAGTAGCCACATATTGGAGCCTCACTTCTCCCTTCTGCACCATATCCCTGATATAACGATACTTGATTTCGATATGCATCAACCTATCATGAAACACTAGGTTCTATGACAACTTTATATAACTCTGGTTTTCGCACAAGATACATGTTCCCTCCATTGCAATATTAAATAATCCAGTCAGCAATTTTCGAAGCCACACTGCTTCACGAATTTATACACATGCTTCAACATACTCTTCATCAGTCGTACTGAGTGATACAAATGATTGATTATTACTGATCCATGAAATCATACCGATTCCCAAAGTGAAGCAACATCCTAATGTAGTTTTCCAGTTTGCAACACTACCGGTCGAATCTTAATCTGAATATCCAAGTATATTGATCTCAATGTTTTCAACATACTTGAGCCCATAATCCAATATACCTTTAAGGTATCTCATCACATGTTTTACTACAATTAGATGAACATGTCTGGGGTCAACCATGTATTGACTTAGGGTGTTCACATTGTTGGCATTAGAAGTCACTCCTGGATTGCGGCAGGAGTAAGCCTCAGGCCTATTAGTTTAAATGTCACGATTTGTTGATAAAGGATGATGGATGGAAGTAAACTTAGAACAATATTGTTCTAACTTAGAAACTAGGCCAGGCATGCACAAGCAGATGAGGTCTTAATTTAATTTCAGGCAGTAAGTTGTAATAAGGGTGAGTAGGAGGAAGACTTCTGTGAGGAAATGTGAAGGGCTACTGTAAGCATCGAGCTTCCAACAACCTGTAGAAGAAAACTTTGAACACAAGAACCTCTTATATTCAAAATAAAAAACACTAAAAGAACATAACAACGTTATAATAAATCCTTTATCATAACACAGTCACGACGATTCATGTGAATCATTCAGTCATGAACTCTTTCAGTATGAGATCGAAACAAGATGAAAAAGAGAGATGCCTTACATTAAACAAGGAAATTTCATATACAGATACATAGCCAAGAAAACCAGTGCTTCATTAAAACATTACAGTCGGGAGCTCTACTCTACTATCCATCCCTACATAAATACAAAAATTGAGTATATATACTCTGGGCAATTTTCCACCTTTGCAGCAGGAAGGTAGCTGAGACATTAAAGTCCAAATTAGCGTGTCCAAGCTCCTCAGTCAAGCTTGGATGAAACTCCTTCGTCAGATGCCATCTTAACTCAACATGGCTCTTGCAGTGGGACTTGCATACAAGGGCACCACAAGCTAATTGCTCCAGGCCTTTTCCACGCCCTCCATTTATGAGTTGAGCTGAGGTCTCAACCACCTGCTCAATATTCATTAACTTCTTCTTCCATGGATGGTGGCTGTGAGACGAACAAAGTTCGCTCACACAAGAATTATCCAAAATACTTGGAATATAACAAAGTAATCCATATAGGACTGTAAACAATAAAGGAATAATAAGATATAAGATGATAATGAGATGATTACAATTGAGAAATGAGGGCCTGCTTATATACCCACGCAGGGGTGCCCTTTACCAATAGTCATGTCCTTTGAGACATGACCTTTCATTATTAATAATTATTATTTATTAACTATTATTATGTTATGAATATCTATTATGTATATTTTATGTTCATAACAGGCTGAGACTAAAAACATATAGAGCAACCCTTTGTCCTCTGAAGTTCTAGTAGTCGAAATGCCGAAATGGCTCCTGGGTGCTTTTCACATTTCACATTTTGGGGTTTCGAAATGCAGTGGAAGAGAGAAACCCTTTGTCCTTTGAAGTCCCGGTAGCCGAAATTTCGAAATGGCTCATCATTTTGTGATTTTGGCCATAAGAGATGAGCTCATGCGCCAAACCTCATGCAACTCTGCGACTCAAACTTACCCGATGACCATCGATCTGCTCCATCTGTGGATCCTCATCGTTGAAAACGAAATGCCCACTTGCTTGATTTTAAGCCTGAAATGGACTTCTTCTGTGTGTTGCGCTCGACGCTCATGACTTGCAGGAATTGGCGCTAACATTAGTCTCCATGGGGGATAGAGTCATCCTTGCGATGGTCTAAGAAATCCTTCTGTAGTTCCAGTTGCCTTCTGTTCGGCTATGGAGTCATTTATTAAGCCGAAAATAAACAGAAAAACAATAAGGACAATATTTACAAAAATAGAGGAGCCATCTAAGGCTTAAACAAAAAAATTCTTCAGAAAATTCCCATTTACTGGGCCGTTAAAGAATTCTTCACCCTCCAAATCCTGCAACCTGTACGTGCTATTTAAGACTACTTCAGAGATTTTGAAGGGCCTGATCTAGAGGGCATCAAACTTGCTGTGTTTTCCCCTATCCTGCTTGGGTGCATCCCACTTAAGCACTAAATCTCCCAGTTCGAATTCCTCCTTCCCGACCTTCTTGTCAAAGGCCTTCTTGATCTTCTGCTGATGACTGTGAGCTATGTCCATCACCTGCTCCTTGATTTGTTGCACTTCCACCACTTGAGGAATTCTTCTAACCATATGGTCTGGCTCTCCTTCATGATCTTGAAAGAATTTAGCTACAGGTAAAGCGAGTTGAGTGGGAAACACAACCTCCGTCCCATAAACAATTTGAAAAGGTGAAGTGCCCAGGGACTTCTTTTTTGTCACTCGATCGGCCCATAGAGAAAATTTGAGATTTGAATCCCAGGCCCTCTTATTGTCTTCCAATAATCTTTTAATGAGTTTGATTAAAATTTTATTGGAAGATTCTGCTAGTCTATTTCCTTGAGGATAATAGGGAGTGGAGTAAATTAGTGAAATTTCGAACTGCTCACAGAACTTAACCAGAGGATCAGACTTGAAAGAAGTATCATTATCAGTGACAATTTTGCCGGGACAGCCAAATCTGGCTATGATATCCTCCAAGAAGCTGATAATTACCTTGTGTGAAGCACTCATGGTGGGGGCAACTTCTATCCACTAGGTGAAATAGATTGTCGCAGTCAGGATCCATCTATGCTGGCCACTTGAAGGAGGATGGATTTCCCCAATGAAGTCCAACCCCCACTGTTGAAAGGGTGCTGAAGCTACTACAGGCTTTAGTGGCAGAGATTTGAGCTGCTGCTTTCCTGAGAACCTTTGGCATTTGATGCAAGCTTTGACTTCTCTACAAAAATCAGTGAATAAGGTGGGCCAATAGTACCCATCCCTGAGAATTTTGTGGGCTATGGTCTTCCAGAAATGATACCCTCCACAAAGGCCATTGTGGAAATCAAACATAACTTTCAGGGCTTCCTGTGGATTCAGACACCTCAGAAACACCCCTAGAGGATATCTCCACTGAAAGACTTGGTCAGTAAGGCAATACATGATCACCTTGAGCTTTAAATCTCTTGCCTTGCTTTTTCCCATTCCATTAGGAGGCTTCAACTCTTGCAGAAAGTACAAAATGTCTCTGTACCAGGTGCATTCTACTAGTGATAAGCCACCCTGAGAGCTTTTGCTGGGCGACTCAGCTTGCTGATTTCCTGAGCAAGCATTGATGAAGCTAACCCCCAAGGACTTGCAATTGGATTTAGCCAACAACTTGGCTAAACCCTGCCCTTTTACCAACTTGGTGGGCTTTATCTATAGGTCAAACTCCAAGATCTTGGAAATCCATTTACCTCTTCTCCCATCTATGTCAGGATGTATAAGGATGTCCTTCACAGAGGCTGAAGGAAGTATGCAGTCACTCTTGAGTGCAAGACATAGACTCTGAAAGCTTTGAGAGATTTCACCAAGGCATAGGCCTGCTTCTCCATGATCTCATACCTGATTTCTGCATCTCTTAATGCCTTACTAAAGAAGGAAATGGGTTGCTCTCGCCCTTCCTCATTTTTCTGCAATAAGACCACTGCTACTGTATCAAAAGAAGCAAAAGAAAAAATTAGGAAATCCTTGGAATAATCAGGACTGATCAATAGAGATGCCTCATTTAATGCCCTTTTTATTTGGACGAAACATTCCTTGGATTCAATAGTCCATTTTACTTCTTTTCCCTTTCTGAGCATGGCTGTGATGTGTTTCGCCAACTCAACAAAATTTGAGATGAACCTCCTCAGAAAGTTAATCTTCCCTAAAAAAGCCTGAACTTCCTTTCTAGACCTGGGAAGCGACAGGGTATGAATTGCCTCTACCCTATTGGGATCAATACTCACTCCCTTTGCTGATACTATATGGCCTAACAACTTCCCCTCCTTCATAGCAAACAAATATTTCTTGGGATTTAAGGAAAGGAAAAACCCCCAGCACTTCAATAAAACTTTCCTCAAGTGACACCGGTGCTCCTTATCAGAAATGGAAAAGACTGTGATGTCATCCAGATAGATCACCACAAACTGATCTTTCTCCCTAATGAAGGCTATGTCCATGGCTCGCTGAAATGTCACTCCTGCATTCATTAATCCAAAGGCATTTTGGCATACATGAATGTATCCCAAGGAGTGGTGAAGGCTGTTTTTTCTCTGTCATCAAACATGACTGATATATGATTATAGCCAGAAAAACTGTCAATCATGGATATCCTAGATGCACCAGTTACCCTTTGCAATATGTGTTCCATGTTGGGCAAGGGATAATTGTCTTTCTTTGAGCTCCTGTTCAGGTTCCTGAAATCAACGCAGAGCTTGATTTCTCCAATTTTCTTCCTCACCAGGACCAAATTGGCCACCGACTCAGAATATCTCAAGGGGACAATGATTTGGGCATCTAATAACATCTTCACTTCTCTCTCCATGACAGACAACAACAGTGGGATCTTGTGTTCAATGATAGCTGTGTCATATGTCTTGAGGTCTTCATAGGTCCATGCAAACACATCAATGAATTCTCTTAATAACTAGGTATATTCGACCCTTTGCTCTTTGGTCAAACCTCTTGACAACTTGACAAACTTAGGCTCCTCCTGTGTGCCGATATTGCACTCCGCTGTATCAACATCTCCACTTGAAACCCTACCCTTTATTGCCACATCATTCCCATCGAACGATCTTTCTAAAGGGACCAATCCCTTTGGAATGTGATTGCTAGGTAGATGAATAATATGGTGATTAGCAATTTTATTTAAAAGTACCTCAGGGTGAGGGTGAATTTCGAGATCAAGATCCTGATCAATGTGCAATGCAAAAAATTCATCGACGGACTGAAGAAATTTTTTGATTTCAAGATTGTCTTTGAATACCTTCCAATGCCTGGTATTGTTCGGAACAGATGGCCTATATCTTATCTCGACCCCATATTTGATCTTAGGTAGAGGAGGGATCTTGAACAGACTAGCTGAGACAGCTAAGGAATCTGCCAAAGTATTTTCCTCTCTTGGAATAAAAGAAATGTTGAAAGCCGAGAAGAAATTATCAATCAGGTCCCACACCTCATTTCTGTAACTCCTAAGCCGAGGATGCTTAGCCTGATAAACATTCCTGACTTGCTAGATTATCAAATCAACATCTCCGAACACTACTACCTCCTCAATTCCCCTTTCTTTTGTAGCCCTCATACCCAAAACAAGAGCTTTATATTCTGCCACATTATTGGTAGCTTTAAATTCTAACTTATATGAAAGGGATATGGTTTCCTGACAAGGTGACACAAAAACCACTCCAGCACCAGTGCCTTCGCTAGAAGAAGCTCTGTCGAAGAACATTTTCCAAACATAGGTGGTTGGAGGAGGTATCTCGTGATTAAATATGGGTTGCTTTCTGATTTGAAAAGGGGCTTCAGGAGTCTCAGTGATCTGTAATAAACTAGACCCCAAATAAGTAGTGCAAAGATAGGATGATTGGTGGGGTCTTCTTCGTCACTAACAATGTAGGCCATCTGAGCTTCTCTGTACAACCTCTTGTGTTCCCCTCCAAAGACTGGAATGGTGGCATATGTGAGATCCATCTGTAATGTTCCTCCAAGTTTTTTAATCCAAGATCTTGACAACACCATGTCGAACTTGGGAGGAACATCAACTACTAAAATGTCCATGACCACACTCTTCATTGGCAGCTGAAATAAACAGACCACCAAATCTTTGATGACTCCAAGGCATTGCACCCTCCTTGAATGAAAAGATTACAAATCATGATAAGCCTTTGTCACTTCTAGTCCCAATTCTTCCATGACTATTTTGGGCATAAGGTTGTGGGAAGCTCCTGAATCCATGAGGCAATTATGGAGCACCTTATCATGTATGTTCAGGAATGTGTAGAAGGGAGGGGATGAATCATCTCTTTCTTCTACCATGGGACCTAGGATGATGTCTGGCTTTCCATATTGAAGATTTACTGAGTCTGAGGAAGGCCGGGGGACTCAGATTGTAGCAGTTTGGAGAGGGACCTTTTGAAATCTTCATTTTTAACTAGTTCTGAGAGGGGTACGAGAATTCTAATATTTTGAATTTCATGCTCAAAACTAAAGGAGGAAAGAGGCTTAGGAGATTCCCTTACCTCAGAAACAGGTTCTTTGGCTGTTGGAAAAGTATTCCGAGTTTTCTTCTCTTTAATAGTGATTGTTGCAATTTTAGCAGGTTTTTCCGCTATGAGAGGCTGATCAAAATTCCCTTCTTTCTTCTTTGACTTGAGATGATACCTATTAGGAGTGTTGTTGGCCTTTTACCCTTTACCCAACTCATTGACTTGACTGTTCATAAGGGATTCTTCATATATAGATTGAGTCAAATGGGGAAAAGGGAAAGTGTCTTCAATACAATGAATTTCAGGGTCGAGCTCATCTATCTCCTCTCCTTCCTCATGAGCAACTAGGTTATTTTGGAGAGGGGTTTGAATCCTCTGCTCATCTCTGTCTTTTCTCCTTTGTTCCCTTGGAAAAAATCGTGTCACATTGTTGCTAGGCCTCTTGAATCCTCTATTATCAGTATTTTGGGGATTTCTGTACATGGGCTTTCCTTCTAACTTCCACCTTTCCATTCTAGCTGAAAGCGATTTTAGCATTTTAGTTACCTCGTCCGTCTGAAGGGGAAAGGGAGAGGAATTGGATGGGGAGGCTTCAGGTCTCTTCCTAGATATGTCTCTATCAGCCTTATTCCCGAGTCAGTCAACAACCAATATGTTAGATTCTACTTCCACGGCTGCATCCTGCATGTGAGCCAGAGTAGTGGCTCTCCTTTCCCTCAAGAGAAAGAAGAAATTCGGATCAAAAGCGCTAGCATAAGTGATCTTAGCAGAGGCTTCTAAGGGATTTATTTTAGTGGGGATCTTATTGTACACTTTATTGAATCTCTTGGAGAAATCAAAGACAAACTATCCTTCCTTTATCTTCAAAGACCCGAACTCTATCATGTAATGCATGAAGTCTTTTTTGTTTCCCCACTGTCTCAAAAAGGCATTATCCAAAGCCTTAGTCCCATCGATATATCCAGGAGGCAGGGCCCTAAACCATTTTCTAGCCTCGCCTTCAAGGCTATGGACAAAAATCCTCATCCATACGTCTGCATGCATGATAACATGATCATCTGTAAAACTATAAAAGGCTTCAAGGAGTTCTTTTGCAGCTATGTCCCCTTCGCCTGTAAACTTGGGTAGCTGCTTAAGGTAGACATCTGTTGGAAGGGCATTGAGAGGCTAAGGTAACAAAAGGGGAGCATACCTAGCAGCTATTATAGCCTCCATTCTGGTCATGGGGGGATTTTATATTGCCATAGGAATATCAGGTGGAGGATAAATCGAAGGAGAAGGAGCTCGAATAGGGGATACTGGAAATGAGCTTCTAGGTGGAAGGGGAAACAATGGGGGATTCAGAGAGAAGGTTAAAGGGATTGAGTCATCAGATGCTTCTCTCTGTGCAGTAGCATCAACAATAACATGAGGAGGAGTGGTAAAGCTAGGGGTGGGGAAATATTCTATGGTCCAGGGTCTATGCTAAGGTACAGCTTCAGGGGAGAGGGGAGTGAAAAGGATTTCTCCCTCCAATACCAGACCAGGAGGGGAAAACTCAGCAGGAACACTTCCGAAATTCAGGAAACAGGAAACTTCAGAAAAAGGTCTGCTAGGAAGCTGAGAAGAAGAAAATGGAGTTTCTACAGAAGGAGATGGAAAATTACCTGGTTCGGCGATGGAAGTTTCTCCTTCAGTGGTCTTTCCTTTTCTGATAATCACCTCTAGATCAACTTTAGGTGTAGCTAGAGGCAGCTGTGGATGGGACCGCATGTGTCTACCTCTGGAAGCCACAACTAAAACAACAAGTTTGCCACAGTGGAGTCTCCAGGTGCACAGTAGAAATATCATAGGGCTCTTATGCCTAATGCACCTTCAAAATCAGAGGCTTGATGTCATTCAATCCCAGGGAAAATTTTCAACTTCATCCCCGACAACGGCGCCAGAAATGTTGGTGTTAGAAGTCACTCCTGGATTGTGGCAGGAGTAAGCCTAAGGCCCATCAGTTTAAATGTCACGATTTGTTGATAAAGGATGATGGATGGAAGTAAACTCGGAACAATATCATTCTAACTCAGAAACTAGGCCAGGCATGCACAAGAAGATGAGGTCTTGATTCAATTTCAGGCAGTAAGTTGTAATAAGGGCAAGTAGGAGGAAGACTTCTTTGATGAAATGTGAAGGGATACTATAAGCATCGGGCTTCCAACAGCCTGTAGAAGAAAAATTTGAACACAAGAACCTCTTATATTCAAAATCAAAAACACTAAAAGAACATAACAATGTTATAATAAATCCTTTATCATAACACATTCACGATGATTCATGTGAATCATTCAGTCATGAACTCTTTTAGTATGAGATTGAAACAAGATGAAAAAGAGAGCTGCCTTACATTAAACAAGAAAATTTCATATACATATACATAGCCAAGAAAACTAGTTCTTCATTAAAACATTACAGTCGGGAGCTCTGCTCTACCATCCATCCCTACAGAAATGCAAAAACTGAGTATATATACTCTGGTCAATTTTCCACCTTCGCAGCAGGAAGGTAGCTGAGACATTAGAGTCCAAATTAGCGTGTGCATGCTCCTTAGTCAAACCTGGATGAAACTCCTTCATCAGACGCCATCTTAACTCAGCATGGCTCTTGCATGGGGACTTGCATACAAGGGTACCATGGGCTGATTGCTCTAGGCCTTTTCCATGCCCTCCATTTATGAGTTGAACTAAGGTCTCAACCACCTGGTCAATATTCATTAACTGCTTCTTCCATGGAGGGTGGCCGAGACTGAAAACATAGAGAGCAACCCTTTGTTCTCTGAAGTCCCGGTAGACGAAATGATGAAATGGCTCCTGGGCATTTTTCGAATTTCGCATTTCAGGGTTTCGAAATGTAGTGGAAGAGAGAAACCCTTTGTCCTTTGAAGTCCCAATAGCCGAAATGCCGAAATGGCTCATCATTTTGTGATTTTGGTCATAAGAGATGAGCTCATGCGCCAGACCTTGTGCAACTCTGTGACTCAAATTTACCTGATGACCGTCGATTTGCTCCATCTGTGGATCCTCACCGTTGAAAATGAAATGCCTGCTCGCTTGATTTTAAGCCTGAAATGGACTTCTTCCGTGTGCTGCGCTTGACGCTCATGACTTGCAGGAATTGGCACTAACACACATCAAAACATATATCTGGTCGTGTATTTGTCAAATGCATCAATGATCTAATCATATACCTATATAATGTAGCATCCACAACCTCTGAGGTCATATCATCCAAAAAATTCATATTTGATGCCATCGATTTAAAGTCCAACACCCAAAATCTCTTCAGCATATCCACAACATATTTTCCCCGACCAAGGAAGATCTCATATGTCATAGTTCTAATCCCAAATAGTAATGTATGATATTAAGATCCTTCTTGTCAAACTCACAGAAAAACTCCCTCTGTTACTGACAAAAAACCCTACTGTCCAGTCTGCCTCAGTGGTTGCTCCTTCTATGACCGAGGAAAAATCCATACCCCAGCCCTCCTGACTGGTTGCCTCCTCTATGAACCATGATTCTATCATGAATAACATGCATGCACAACTTTATCCCAATCAACATATTAATGCAAAGAGTATTCACAATAGAACACCATGTGCATCACTGATTCCCCGCGTCTTCTGTAATTGCAACAACAAATTTGACAGACACCTCTCTACGCAAAAATAACATTGCCTCTTTTCCATTGTTTCCTCTTGCATATTTATAAACACACCTTCACAAAATCAGACACCCAAATCAAGGTTCTTTCCATCCAAGATGATTCTCTTTGTATTCCCAATTGTCTGTACAATGGATTTGCATTCAATCGATCACCTCTTTCCTAGCCATTGCTTCCAACAACAAATTGTAGGTAATCCAAAACATGGAAATCATAGTTCTTGTCTTGTCTTTTTCCCAAGGTAATCATTCCAATATTACACTTTTCCATATTCATTTCCCATGAATATCATTTGACATAAACATGCACCAACGGTTCAAGTGATTGTGACATACTTAAGAACACCGAACAATTTGTATCATAACTGACGCTGACTATGCCAAAGACTTGGATCCAAGTAGATGAAAACACCAACCATGAACAAGTTTTGACTCCCAAAGAATTAATCTGGTAGTTGCACAACTCCTCTTTATCCATGGCCTTCAAAAAATTTTAGGATATCATACCAAACTGATATCAAAGTGATGCAATGCTAACGCTGACCACAACGTACAAGAACACGGGATGACCCCTACAGGCTTACGTTGCATGTATAAATAGTCACAAAAATATATTCTTGTATAGGCCTCTCTCATAAGCCTCTCTATAATATTTATTCACACCATATTGTTGTCAAATGCATTCTCATTTTACTTTATACAAATTCCTCCCACAACATTCTCATGTTCATAAACCCACTGACATTTTATCAATATATAGTGTTATCATCTGCATTGGAGGATTTGAAACATTAATGCCATCTTATTTCTATTCCTCATAGTAATTCCATTACTTGGAGATTTTGAAATGATGCCATCGATAATTTTTATCACTACCAACACCACATGGTGCACATAGTCACATCCAAAATTAAATAGATTGAAAATTGCAAATCCCATTTTGTCCCGCCCGTGATCACCTAATCGATCTGATCCCATGAGTTTTCACATCATCATTCAATGTTTTAATTATTAATATTTTAAAAAATCACCACATAGATTCCTTATCTCAATTATCCTCACCTCGGTTATATGAGACATGGTCTCTGAAAAGATTGTGCGCACTGAGACCCAATTCTACTGTTGAAACCATCGATCAAGTAAAGTGCTTAAAATACAACACTTCGATGGATCCTTCTACTTGGCAGCTCCATTTTTTTGGAAGATCAATGGAAATGTCTCACAAATTTCTATATAAGTTGTCTTTTGGTATGATGATATCTCCACCAACTTCGACAACTCCACAATAGGAAACCAGGCCTATGATATTTTAAAGAAAGTTGTAGACGTGCATAAGATCACGAGCACCATTGGGGCCTTGAGTTTCAAGGATTTCCACAATGCACAACTATGGGTCGCCCTCATCACGTTTCTCTATGTATATCTATTGGACACCACCAAGACACTCTAATCCATGGATAAATTCACAGGGTTCATGGATGAGAAGGGAAATTTCGAGGGGCAGTGCTTTGCCTTCATGAGCGACACCTTTTCCATAATTATCAGTTCTGTGTTCGACACTTTGTCGGTGACCACATTCATCGAGTTGTAGAATGACATAAACAAAGGAGGTTTAACAAGAAACACCAATCTAACAATGTCCTTCTATTTCATGCTCGCCTTCTTTTCTTCTCAATTTCAACAATTTGTACGCATATATAGCCAATGGAGGGAAAATTGTGTACCAATTACCCAGGAAAGCTCTAATATAATGTATAGTTGATTGTTTTTACTTATCTATGTTGGGATCAAGCTCACAAAAGACTCAACGCACCAATATCATAAGATATTCCAAAAAATACTCTGTCGCTATGCATGGCGGAAATTCTCCGCAAGAGTCACCAATAATCTCATGTGACTACAAGAAACAATTCGGTTCACACATAATGACATATCGATACTACAACTCCATTGGTGGGGAGATATATACTTGCTTCTTCACGCAGGTGAGGGGAAACAATATGTTGTTGCTGATCTAGAATGCCACAAACTAAGGTC
>JASDQU011100322.1:0-22256 GCA_032191745.1 Picea mariana | reverse complement strand
CTAAGAAGTCCTCTTACATTTATTATATCTAATTACCCATTTATTATATCTAACTACCATAGTGGGCCTTATTTAATAATATAGTGGACCTAGTCCACCTTACATTGAATGACCTCCACTATTATCGATATGGGCCCTCTGGTCCCCCCCACTACCTCTCTAGCTACCTTACACATTCCAAAATCAGAGCACAGTCTTCCACGAGGTTAGGCTGTCCTGAGCCACCAATCCAGGGTTATTCAGTAGATCTGCGCCCAGATAAGTTCCAGCTGCACCATAGTTTGTATTTCTGCAAAGTTACTCCAAACAGTTAATGGTCACCAAACATTAAAATTAAACATTAGATCAGAAAAGAATTCATAATTGCTGGCTTATAAACCTATATACATACCCTGTGAGTTGCAAGGGGCCACAGCCGTAGTATTGTTGTCCGGATGCGCATGGATATTGTGTATTACTGGAATCGCAGTATTCACTCTTGGCTATCTCCTCCACATAGCACAGATCTGTCAATCAGTTAGAGACCATATTTGTCAATGTGTATAAACAACCAATTCTAAACTCAAATCTTAAATCTATAGATTCATAGGTTATGTGAAAATAATATTAGATACATACTCCTTGTCTCGTGAGCAACGTTGTCGAAGAAAGCAATAATTTCTCTTTGTTGTCATCGGAGGTCCCTGTTGTGCCAAAGCTAGAAAATGAATTGGCCGCATTAATGAATTCAGTGTATGTATAGAAGGTCTTTCCTGCGCAGCCATCAGAAGCAACAGATAAAATTCCATTGAAGAAATCTTGGGTGGCAATATCCCCAATAGCTCCATGGCAGATGGAAAATGAGGGAAAGAGAAAGCCAGAGAATGATAACACTCACACAGAGATAAGTTGCCATTATTAGTGAGTATTGTCTATCAATACTGTTGCTAACACTGTCACAAGCACTGAATTGTGGTGCTCTGCTCCACTATGATGAGAAGAGAGTGAGACGAGTGCTAGTAGAAATTTGAAAATTTCAATTCTTTCCCGCTAGTTTAAATTTTAAATTTCAAATTTCAAATTTTCAACTGCAGCACGATGATGGTGGTTGTTGGAAGTTTATGAGAGTTATGAGCAGGTTAGTGCGGCCATTAGCTCTATGTACCTTGACTCTCGTGGTTGTTGGAAGTTTATGAGAATTCTGAGCAGGTAGTTTATGAGAGTTCTGAGCAGGTCAGTGCGGCCATTAACTCTATGTACCTTAACTCTCGTGGTTGTTGGAAGTTTATGAGAGTTCTGAGCACGTCATTGCGGACATTATCTCTATGTACCTTAACTCACCCCAGCAACTCATCCGATGATTTGGTGGCTGACATCGTCCGGCTGGATGGAGGATGCATGCATTGACGGACTGATGTAGAACACTGCATGGTCATGCTGACCCCCATACCATCCACATACAGCTTAAACGGAAACGGAAGCTGAAGCGATGCACCCCATGACGTTAAGGGAGCCGACAGATACATTCGCCGGAGATGGGACGGAGCCGACAGATACATTCGCTGGAGATGGGACGTTCGACGTTGGTCGGAATCCCAAATGGTAGCGTAATTAGCTTGCCCCTATGGTTTTGGGAGGCCATGTGATAACATATGAGGAGATATCACATATGGTTGTGGCTATCCTCCCAATGATTGGGCTGCTGCATGGTGGATAGCCACAACCGCACGTTCCCTCCTTTAACTTTAACGTTATTGCCGTGCAATTTCTCTCTTCATGACTTTAATCATCTCTTTCTCTGCTACTATTATTCTTTAGCTATTTTTTCCCAAAAGAGACAATATAGACTGGCTAGGTTTGTACGAAAGAAGGAATTGATATGCATTAACTAGATTGAAATTGACTCCCATCCAGGCCTGGAATTTCAAATTTATCCAGCCTGTCAAGACAAAAATTGATGACGGTTAAATTATTTTCATGACTGTCACTTCACGTTTTACCCAAAATCATAAATGTCAAAATATACCCTACCATACACCTATCATCTAGTCACTATGTTTCAGTCCCGAATCCCGATTATCGCTGTCAGAATAATAATGTATCGCTATAATATTTATGCCTTCATAGTAGATACCATCCCAGGCATATCCATACCGTAACAACCATAAATTACGCTTGTATCAATGTCATCAAAGTTGGTTTCATACAAAGCCTGCCAGAACTAGCCAGCCTAGAGATAGCCCTTAGTTGACAAGTAATAATGTATCGTTGATTCGCCATGATCACCAATGTATATCCCTTGTTACTCCAGTACCAACATCCCCGTTCCTGTCCCTTGTTAAAACCTTGTCCGAGCCAGTCCATCCAAAAGCTCACATAATAGGATAATAATTGTTCATAGCTGCAAGAGCATAAGTATAACTAGGTGGTTAACCCAGCTTCCAGCCTTCCACCGTGGTAAGTGATTATCATCAATCGCATGCACTGTCTACATGAGCAGGAACATTTGTTCGGGTGCCATTATTAGGGTTTATAATATTTTTTTATGACATACTTTATGGCCATATACTTCATGAGATTTAATTAGGCTATCCACCATCTAAAATATGGTGGTAAACAAATAAGTAATCTGAATAAACAATTATAATACTTTCTATAGCGATCGGACAAAAACAGAATCAATAGAACTAGTAATTTTGAAGTATCCCACACGCTGTGAAAGAGTTAATGGAATGTTGCAGCCTGAAGGGAATGTTAGAAAAAAACGATGAAAAAAAGGGAAAATGAAGAATGGATTTAGATCTCAGGTTTAGAAAAAATTATCCTCATCCTTGCAGTATAAAATTCATGCTTCTGTAATTAAAAAGGAAAAAGCAGTACCGATTTAGATGTCGGGATTAGGAATATTTATGCTCTTATCCAATCCTTACAATATAAAATTCATGCTTGTGCAATTACTGCAAAAAGAATTTATTGTGTTGTCTGTACACTTTCTCAAACTTAATTCAACGAAGTTGAAAGTTTGAGTCTGGGCTGTTCAGAAACAGTTCTCATGGCTTTCAACTGCAAAAAAATTATGAATTATTGCCATGTTGTTTATACCATTACGTGCATTGTAGTTTTGCTGCAATCAAATTTGATAGGTGATCTTAAATCAAAACTAAATTCGATACTTATATATTAGATGCTCGAAATATATTTCTAGTTTTTAAATCACAACAATTGTTGTTTGCTTTTGTAGATGCCTAGTCGATTGGAGTTTGCTATGACAGAATTGGTGATAATTTGCCTTCGCCAAAATACGTGGTAGGCATGTACACACAATACAACATTGGAAAAATGAGGATGTTTGACACGGATTCCACCGTTCTCGGGGCATTTGAGAACTCGGACATGGAAGTAACGGTGGGAGTCAACAACAAGGATGTGCATACGCTTGCTAGTAGTCAAGACGCCGCAAGCTAATGGTTCAACACCAACATCCATCCTTCCACATCGTGACCCCTACTACCTAGCTCGTATACCCACTAGAGTTTTTGACGGGCATTGAGGGTGGTCACACGTCAAACTGACAGGTAGATAATTCTCATTCCAGTCAGTGATTTTATGTAAATTTTATTAACCAGTGTCAAATACATCTAAAAACCGAAAAAACGTCCCGTGGGATGTCAAATTACAGGCCTGCTCCCATCCCATTTTCTTCGCCTCAGTTAAATATTTCAGGTCATTGACGATACTTTTATACTTTCTTTATGACTTTGATCTCCGTACAGGAAGCACTATAAAAAATAAGAGAGACTATCCACCATGCAGCAGCCTAATCATCCAATGATTAATTATATGATGCATCATGGCATGCCATGATCTATCCACCATGTAATACCATGTAATTTCACCATCGACAGACGACATAACCTCCCAAACGACCCCGCCATCATTGTCATCTTGTCATCTTAATTAATTACAATGTCTTGTCATCGTATTTAACTGCAACTATAGGTTGGTTGATAGATGAGCCCGCTCTAAAACCAAATTCAAATTTTGAATGTGTTAATTGAAACTGTAGCTTTGTTGATGGACGAGCCCGCTCTAAAACCAAATTCAAATTTTGAATGTGTGCATTGGCGGAAAACAATTCCCTGTGAATTTCCCATTTAAAATTTTATTGGCAAATTACTTCGATTCTCTCACGCAGACTTCGACATGCAGAATCAGATCCTTCAAAGGAAAAGAGATTCCTTTCAAGTGCTTTCTTCCAACCGTGAGCTACATTGTTGAAGTCCTTTAATAATTCCTGCAGACCAAATCAAGGAAGCTTCCATTGTAGACCATTTAGTGCCTTATTTTATCTGGGTCTTCCAGGAAGTCACTGTCCGGGCTTTCCCGACTTATTTTTTGCACTGACCAAGGGTTGCATGCTTGAAAGTTGTCCCCAGTATTCTACATAAATCTAAGTTTTCCATGCACTCATATAACCAAATCAAGAGCGTCTCTTTTATTCCTTCACATGCTCATCTTATACTCTGTGTTTTCATTGGGTTTGCTTCAAGAAAATATAGTCTTGTCCCTATTGTAGTCCTTATAGAGCTCGCTCGGGCCCAAGAGGTGAATCTGAGAGAGAGTAACAGTTAGTGTTGGCGATGGAGTATCTCGGAAAGTGCAGGGTGAATTACGTGTCTCTCTCACCCTTTATCTTTCTCCACATAGCAACAGTGGTGTATGTGAATCGGTCGTCCATAATCTATAATCAAGGAGGTGTTATTTACAGTGTAGAGTTCTAGGTCGAGGCCATTCTTTACACCCACCCTCTCGTTGTCGAGGCCCCTGTCGTTGCCATGCCCCATCCCCGGTGGGGTGAGACGCCCTGTGCCTTTATCAAGATGAAGGACAACGATGACACCATCGTAAAAGAAGAAGAGATTGTGTCATTCTGCAGAGATAATCTCCCGTGCTACATGGTTCCCAAGGCTGTGGTCTTCATGATGGATCTTCTCGAGACGTCCACAGGAAAAATATAGAAAACCCTACTGAGAGAGAGGGCCAAACATCTCTCCCCAATTTCAACAGCGGGAGTGCCTACCCGAGTTGTCGGCCAGACCAAGCGAGCTGCATCGAATGAGAAAAATTGGCCACAATTTGAAAATCACAGCGAGCACTACATTGTTTCTCGAGCCCGACTGTAATTAGAAGTCTCTCCCTGGTCGCCTAGATACAAAATTTCCTATGGGCATTCAATACCAAGAATAATACAGGCCGCCATTGCAATGAGTGTGAATTTCATGCAATTTGGTTATGTGAATATTACACAATTCGTTAATGTGAAAGAGTTTTTACGTCGAAAGGCGTATACCTATTGGAGACGGGCACAATTAATGATCTTTTAATCTTAAATTCTAATCTGATGGTTATTCATTGAAGATGCTGGTATACTCTTAGTCGTCCTCCAAAATCAATGGATCAGATTTATTGTTGATAACTTCTTTGCATTTATAAATGCATCCGTTACCCTGTTTACTTTTTAACATTTACCTAATCATATTAATAAATTACTGTAACATCATATGATTGCCACGTTTAAATGATTAACTTTTGAAATTCTTCAGAGTTTAATTATCTGTCTCAGTTAAAATTTCATTATCTGGCTGGGTTTTATTTTAAAATGATTTTTTTTTATCGGCCGTAACTCTTTCGGCGTTCACCAGCCGTGAGTAGGGGCTTTTCTAGTCATATATTCAAATATAAATAAAATCATATATAGGATTATGTGAAGTTGTCATTTCGGGCAAGCTTTGAACTTCATCAGTGTCTTTTCAATTAAGAACCATCTTCTCTACATCCTAACATTGTGTGATTACTAGATTCGAACACATTTTCTGGGCAATCAAGTATTAAGAAGACTAAATGTTCTATTATTTCGATTTTTTCCTTCGACTTTGTTATCACCATATAATTTTCAAACGACGTCCAAGAGTTGGAATTTTAGCGAAAAGGTTATGTAGCTAAAGAGGTATGATATTTTAAAGGAACAAGCTATACCTGACGGAGGATGGAAAAATATGGCAAAAGCGTAAAGGGTAACCCTCAACGAACCGTCGATCTTGAAAGCGGCCTGAATCAACGGCTAAGGCATATATCAGAGATTGAAATAGCACAATGATTAAGAAATCAAGGGTGGGTCAGGGAAAACTATCATGGTTTTATCGTCGGACATGTGGCGCTTTTAGAGGGACATTGGGGAAAAAAGTAGTTACTTAAACCACTTTCTCCAACCCCCGATACCATCGTCGTTGGGTGCATGTGGATCGTAGATATTAAAGCAGTCTGGATCGACGGCTGACGACCATATCGAGGATTTAAGTAACATGAATATTAATTAAATGAGGTCAGGTCGGGAAAAACTGGAATGGTTTACATCGTGGACGTGTGGCATCCTCCAAGGGACATCGGGGCAAAAAAGTCGTTCGCCTAAAACCGTTTTCTCCAAGCCCCGATGCGAACGGATACCTATAAAAGGAAAAAACCCCAACATTATTTTTTCATAATTTGGAGCATTCGAACATTCGGAAATTTGGTGCAGAGCATCCATTTGAAACTCAAGCTCAGAAATTAAACCAGGTTAAAGGGTAAAACATTGTTGCAGAGAGCCAAACATGTCATATGCGATGTTATTGTTGCAGAAGCTGCTAAATTCAGGGTTTATCTAAATTTTATAAATGACAAAGACAATGTGTCTGCTATAGCTCGGAGCAGGGGTGCTATTGTTAATGAAGTATTAGCCAAGAAACCCTCAAAATGGGCCCAAAATTCTATTGACTTTCTAAGCATTGATCATTTAAGCTAGGAAAATCATCGCAAAACATAACCTGCTCAGATCGGTCGAAAACAAATCTTTGCAAATGGAGCACAACATATAAGAGTTTAAAGATGCATTTGAACAGTTGTTTATCAAAGCTCTCCCATCATTTTGGAATGGCAGAGGTTCATTATACAATTAGGAAGATTACAATACTCTCCTCATGCAATGCATAATGGACCATTCTAAATTTGAAGCTATAGAAGAAAGTCTGAAAGGCCCAAGTCTGGTAGAATATCTGGCTACAGACTTTGAAATTTTGAATAAGTTCAAGATAGTGAAAGTCAACATGCCAACTATGTCCTATGCTATGTGCATTGACTTGGAGATTTTGATTAAGGAGATGATGGATTGCAAAATCCCCTTTGATTCACAATGGAAGGAAATCGTGTAGCTGGATAAGACAAAGTGAAATATCACTAGAGCCAGCGAATGATCCCCAAATGTCATCAGACTTGCAGATCCAACATAAGACCAGAGCGATATAGATGGCGTAAAAGAATCCGAACAAACAAAAAAATTCCCATAATTTTTGAAGTGTTTTATTTTGTCAATCATTATAAATTGTTTCGTATATTGAAACAGTCAGTAGAAACCGTTTTTGAAACTGAAACACTTCAGTTTCAGTTATTTTGATCAAATTGTATAAGTATTGGGTTACTTGAATAAAATAATGTTGGCAGAAGTGCAAGAGCACCTTTTGGTTGTATCAAACTCTATTTGTAAATTTTCTGAATCTGAATTGAATATAAATGCAAAACATTTTGAAGTCTCTATGAAAAGATTCTAACAAGTGGTGATATGGGCTTTGTTTTCTTTCATCGTATGTATTTCCCGTGACCTATTACTGCATTTACATTTTCTTCCGTTTAAATTGGAGAGTTAAAGGCCCAAAATTCATCTTGTGATGCTCTTGGCTTAATCACTTTAAACTGTGTGATTGTCTTCTTAAATTATTAAGAATTCATTTCAGTAATGCTCTGCTGCAGTTATTTGTTTTCTTTATCTTCCTACACTCTATTTAAATTTAAGAATAACTCAGATTCATCGCCTCATTTAGCCTTTTTCCTCTGGAGAGTTCTATCAATCGATGCATGGTTTTCATTTAGTTTCATAATTTTGACTCCATAGCCCTGAGTGTTCCTCCCCTTCCTTGCTAACAATTTTATTTAAAAACCCCAAAACAAACCAAATCTAGCCACCAATTTCCATAGATATATCAAGTGACACGAGAGATCCCTCTCTGAGTTGAGCAGCCTAGTGCCTCAGCTCTAAATTTGGTTGAAATAGTTACCTTTGTCATTTGTCTATCAGCCAGGCAAAATTTACAGAGTGCTAACATTTTGGCGTCGTTGTCGGGGACGAAATGGAAAAATCTTCCCTGGGAAAATGACTTAAAGCTTTAGTTTGATTCCTGAGGGTGACAGTGGATCCAATACCTTATTGACTGAGATTATGTTTACCCTGGCGACTCCATTATTCATTGACCAGTTGCACCACACCTTGTGAGATAGAAATCCTGTCTCCTAAGAAAATCCACACTAGGAGAAATCCAGACCTGGAAGCTGCAATCCCTGTGTTTGACCCTGAGAAGCTTGTACGCAGAAGAAAAAAAGGCCTCTGACCCTAGTGTTGCGCCCAGACCGATATCTATCCTTGCCTACAGATGGATTGAATAGCATCAAAGACCTTGTATTCGACGTGAAATTCGAGCAATCCCTATTCAGAACTAAGTTTAAATCTTGTCTAAACGAGACTATCTTTGACGAAAAGAGGTTCCAAGACCTACTTTTAGCCACATTTTTCAAGCCTGGAGTGACCCCTACTCAAAACCAATGTCCACTCCAACCCCTCAGAGTAGCTATGGCAGCAAGGTTTGCTCCCCTCATACTACCCGCTCAACTACATGACCTGCCTCAAGACTACAATCTAAGGATTAAACTATATGATGCCAAAGGTAACATATCAACCCCAAAACATCTAGACTAGTTTAATGATTTCATAGATTTGGAAGAAGTGGTTTATGAAGATGTGAAGATGAGGTTGTTTACACAAATCCTTGAGGGAGATGTGAGGAAGTGGTTCATAGCCCTTCCAACAAGCAGTATCGCAGATTTCGAAGCCTTTGAGACAAGCTTCCTTTCGAAATGGGGGGATAAGAAAAATCCCCTTCAGTTGTTGACCTAGTATAACAATATGAAGAGACCATCTGATGATACGATACAAGAGTTTTCAGCCAGATTCATGAAGGTGTATAATGCTATTCCTGATGAAGTAACCCCCCCCCCCCCAAGGCAGCTCAGCTCAAATATGCCGATTCTTTTGAAAGTGACTTTTCTTTATTATTAAGAGAACGAAGATCTACCACATTAGATGATATGACGATTGATGCTATAGAGGTAGAAGTGAACCTGATGGCTTCAGGAAAGATGAAAACCAATGCTGGCAGAGACACTAACAGAGCTCAAGACAAAGAACAACCTTCAACATCTCAAACTTCAGAGGAAAGATTTGAAGCAATGATGAGAAACATGGAGTATATGATAGAAAGGATGGCCCTAGGAAATAGGCCTAACCCTAGAGAACAGGCTGACGGTCCACCCAGAAATTCGAGAAGACCAACCATTCCACAGATTAGGCAAAGAAATCAGGGAAATCAGGGAAATCAAGCAGATCCAACGAATTTGGGAAACCAGACAAATTAGGGAAACCAAACAAATCAAGGAAACCAAGGGAACCAAGCGGAGCAACAAATCAGGCCTCCCTTCCAAAATAATTATGTAAATGAAGGTTATGATGGATATTTTGAGGATAACATGAAATTCTGTGATGATAAAGAGACAAAAATATTTTTGACCAAAGAAGAGCATGGCCATTTCATGGACGCAAATGAGATCTTTCTGGAAGATGAAGAGGAAAGGGTATCCATAGAAAAAGAATATTATGAGACCGCACTACAAAACACCATCATGCAATTCCAAAGGAAATATAACCTTCGAAATAAAAAATTACCCCCAAACCCTCCAAAGGGTAACCCTCTAAAAGGAAACCCTTCCAAAGAATCTCATAACAATGTCACTTCCTCTGGTCAGACCAAAAAGGATTTTGCTGCAAAATATTTAGCTGCAAAGGACTCCACTGTGAAAGATTCTATTGTGAAGGATACTACAGAAAAGGGGAAATAGAAAGAAGAACCTGAGAAGAAAATATTGACAAGAAGAGAAATGGTCACCAAAGAAGTAGAAAAGACCCCATCATCTTTCGATTTCGAAAGTGAGATGGCTACGATAAAAATTTCAGTACCATTTAATGAATTGATTAGGAACAATGAATATAGAAATCATATCATCAATTAAAATGGGACAAACATATGATACCCTAAACATACAAGATGATCACCTAGATATCTTATTCGGGCCAAGAGTAGAAGAAAGCAGTGAAAATGAAGAAGTCCCTCCTTTTTATGTCAGTTTGAAAATCCATGACATGATTCTACACATCGCTATGCTAGATTCTAGAGCATCACACAACCTGATGCCAAAAGTAGTCATGGACCAATTAGGTCTTGAGGTCACAAGACCTTACAAAGATCTATTCTCCTTTGATTCAAGAAAGGTAAAATGCCTTGGCATGATCAAAGACATGGTCGTTTCTTTGGCACAAATTCCAGCAAAGAATATGGTGATGGACGTAGTGGTTGCCGATATCCCTCCAAAATTTGGTATGTTGTTGTCCAGATCATGGGCTACAAAATTAAAGGGAACTCTCTAGATGGACATGTCTTATGCTACTATTCCTGTCTTTGGTCAAGACAAAAGACTGTACAAGGAGGTTTTTCTTAAATATATGGTCAGCAATAAATCACAACCTAGCAATCATCCTATATATTCGGTGGAGACTGAATTAGGATCTTCCATATTCTTCAATGACCTGTGCTCCGAAGAAGAAGAAACATAAGTCGTTTTAGCTGACAAGGACGAGCTTAAGGGGAAAATAGAGGAACTTTCGAAGAAGGAAGATGATGCAGAGGACCAGTTATGGAAGATGAATTTTGATGGATCTGCATGTAGAGAAGGAGCTGGAGTTGGCGTATGGATCAACCATCCCAAAGGAGACACAAAATTGTGTTCCTACAAACTTGTTTTTGAATGCACTAATAACATGGCCGAATATGAAGCGTTGATATTGGGATTGAAAGTTTTAGAAGAGCTAGGTGCCAAAAGAATTGATGTACATAGAGATTTTGAGCTAATTATAAATCAAATCAAAGGAATCTACCAAGAAAAACATCCTAGACTGAGAGCTTATAGGAATCTGGTGCTGGAACTCCTTGAGAAATTTGAAGAATGCAATCTATCGACAATTCCAAGAGAGCAGAATCAAATTGCTGAGGCTCTGGCCACTTCCGCAACAATTTTTAGAGTCTCAATCTTCCCTGAGAAAAGATACAAGGTGGAGGTAAAGTACAGGCCAGCAGTACCGAACAATATGAAGCACTAGCAGGTCTTCGAAAATGGCAAGCAGATAGAAAGCTTCCTCAAAATGGAGAACGAGTTCGAGAATTTGAACATTGATGATGAATATTGCGATGATGAGGTGGATGCAAATGCTTTCACTAAATAAGGATATTTCGACAATTAGATCGCTGACAGAGATATTGTTTAGCTGAAGATTAATATCATCTCCAAGGGTCTGGTACCATTAGAGAAAATTTTTGATAACAACGATGTAGCTAGAAGTCCGAAGATCACAGTAGATGAAGGGGACGTGGAATATTGCAATATTGGGACTCTAGAGGATCCAAAGATCGTGAAGCTGTCCAGGAAGCTCAACCCTGAAGTCAAAGAAAGGTATGATAAATTAATGAAAGAATTCCCCGACATTTTTGCGTGGAGCTATGTTGATCTAAAATTTTATGATACCAGTATAATCCAACATGTTATCCCAATTAAATAAGATCACAAGCCATTCAAATATAAATTAAGAAGAATAAACCCTCTGCTATTACCATTGATAGAAAAGGATGTAAAGAAACAGTTTGAAGCAAAAATCATAGTGTCCCCGAGGTTTTCCAAATGGGTGGAAAATCTGGTACCAGTCCAGAAAAAGAATGGAGAAATTAGACTGTGTGTAGACTTTGGGAATCTAAATAAGGTGTCTCTAAAGGACAACTATCCGTTGCCTAAAATGGATTACATTCTACATAAGGTAGTAGGCTCTCAAAGGATGTCAATGCTAGACGATTTCTCTGGATATAATCAGATTATGGTGCACCCTGATGACCAGGAAAAGATTGCATTCACTACACCATGGAGAATGTTTATGTATGAGAAAATGTCTTTTGGACTTATGAATGCAGGGGCGACATTTCAAAGAGCCATGGATATAGATTTTTTTGATGAGAAAGATAAATTCATTGTTATCTACCTTGATGACATTACCGTGTATTCTGCCTCGGATGAAGAACACCTCAAGCATCTCAGAAGGGCATTTGAAAAATGTAGGAAATTTGGCATATCACTCAATCCAAAAAAGTCAATTTTTTCCATGGAATAAGGGAAGCTCTTAGGAAACATCATTTCGAAGGAGGGGATAAAGGTGGACCCCAACGGAGTTGAAGGGATATTGAAAATCAGCATACCCAGAAGAAAAAAAGAGGTACAATCTTTCCCGGGGAAAGTAAATTTTCTGAGGAGGTTTATCCCAAATTTAGTCGAAATCATAAAGCACATCACCAACATGCTTAAATAGGGAAATGAAATAAAATGGATTCCTGAAGAAAGAAAGTCCTTTGAAGACATCAAGGTGGCATTGACAACGGATCCTTTATTGGCCAGCCCAAATTTTGAGAAAGATTTCATATTGTTCTCATTCGCATCAGAACACACAATTGCAGGTGTATTACTCCAGAAAGATGATCAAAGTTTCGAGAAAACCATAGCATACTACACTAAAACATTGAGAGATGCTCCTTTAAAATATGATATCATGGAGAAGCAAGCGTATGCTTTGGTCAAAGCATTGAAAGAATTCAGGGCTTCTATTCTACACTCACATACCACAACTTATGTTCCCAGTAACTCAGTGAAGGACATCTTAACACAACACGACCCTGAAGGGAAGAGGGGAAAATGAATTGCAGTACTGTTAGAATATGATCTTGAAATCAAGCCCACGAAGTTGATCAAAGGACTGTGACTTTCTAGAATGATGGCACAAACAAACTTCGAACTCTTGGGAATAAACTTCATTGCAGATTTATCATACCTTGCAGTAGAGGAAGAAAGGGTGACTCCACAAATATCTCAGAAATTTCTCAACTCTGCATGCTATGTAGATATCATTTTTGTGTTGAAAAATTTATAGGCTCCTCTTGAGTATAGTAAAACAAAGGCTAGATTTTTAAAACTCAAGGCATCGAAATTTTGTATTGTAAATGAATTATTGAAATGGAAATATCCAGGGGGGATTTTGTTGAGTTGTTTGATGGAATATGAAGCAGAGAGAACCATCAAAGAGTTCCACAAAGGTGAATGTAGAGGTCATCATTATTGGAAGACGATTGTGCACAAAATTTTGAGAGCTAGATTTTATTGGCCTAACATTTTTCCTAACGTTTATAAAGAAGTTTCAAAGTGACATGAATGTCAAATCTTTGATGGAAAAGGAAAATTACAATCTCTGCAACTAAAACCCATTTCAATAGAGCCCCCTTTCAGACAATGAGGCCTAGATTTCATAGGAGAGATAAATCCACAATCCTCGGCTCAACACAAGTGGATCTTGACTGCAACATATTATTTTACTAAGTGGATCGAGGTTGTTCTTGCCAGAAAGGCTACAAATGATGTTAGCATTCGGTTCCTCGAAGACAATATCTTGTCCAGATTCAGATGCCCGATCAAGATTATAACAGACAATGCAGCGACCTTTAAGTCTAAAAAATTGGAAAATTTCTGCAATGATTACAACATTACTCTTGGTCATTCCATGCCATATTATCATCAGGGAAACGGATTAGCTGAGTCTTCGAACAAAATCTTGGTCAAAATCATCAAAAAATTATTGCAAGAGAACAAAAAGGCATGGCACAAAAAGCTCATCCATGCGTTGTGGGCTGATAGGATATCCCCAAAAAGAGTTATTGCCACATCTCCTTTCTAGATCATTTATGGTACAGAGGCCATTTTTCCTACTACATTGGGATTATCGGTGATGAAGTTGCTAAAGGAACAAAAAGCAGAAACAAATGCCAGTCGGAGGAGGGATGATGAGCTCATCAGCGTACAACAAACCAGAGAAAAGGACTTCAATAACACCCAGCTTCATCAAGACAAGATCAAAGAAGATTTCGATAGACATACCAAGGTAGAAGATTTCAAACCAGGAGACTGGGTACTAAAATGGGACACCAGAAATGAAGATTTCAAAGTCTCAGCCGACCGTGGGAGCGATGCCTATTTGTTGGAAGAAAGTAATGGAGAACATTCCAGAGGAGGGCCTGTGAATGGAAGGTTCCTCAAGCATTATATTGTTTGAAAAGGCATCACCCCACCATTCATTGTATATAATTGTTCTACTTTTTCCTTTATGCATTAAAGATTGAAATAAAAGCAGTATAGTTGAAGCCTGAGGTGAAGGCCCTGATCTATGCTGAATAGATTGCAAGTTTTTGAATAAAGATCAACAGATTCAGGTCACATTGATAAATCATAGCCCAATGGGAAGGCACTTAGTAAACACATTGTGACCTTCCACTTATGGTGCTCTTCAAACAACATCATGGATGATTCCATCTGCTTAAGGTTATTTCAAATAACTCTCACTGGTTCATCAACCAAATGGTATGTGGACAAAAAATCAGGGTCCCATGTGACTTTTGAATCATTTGCCAAGGCCCTTTTGTCCTTTTTCCAATTACCAGTTCATCATGATATTGGCTTGGAACTTCTCTCTGAGTTCAATCAAACCAATGCTATCTATATAGTCGACCACATCCATGAATGGCATCAGTGACATAGTTTGTGTAAAGAAGAAACCACCAAAGAACAATGTCTTTACTGGTTTCTTAAATCGTTCACCTCTGTGATTGCAAAGAATGTAGCGTCCACTTTTCCTCAATCAGAAGAGGAAGCCATCAACAAGGCCCAACAATTTGACCTCGTATATGCTCAATCAGGTTACTTGTACACAGTATTGCCTGACACACCCAGACCCATACCATTTGGCCATGACAAGCCTAGGATTTCCCACACTGCAGATGGGTTGATTGGTTCTATGACACATCTCAACCCTTACGGCCACCCATCACCCGCTTATGGTGCAAATCAATATCTGCAACCATATGGAGGGACTTATTATTTTCCTCCTTCCACTCACCAACAATCATATCCTGTTGCTCCCTCTCAGTTGTTGGGGGGACCCCCACTGGTACCCCATATGCATCAGGTCTCTCAACCCAGTACGAGTCCACCCCCAACCCCCACATATAACCCCAATATTAGTGGAAGTACTTCAACTTTTTATACGCCATATGGATCGTCTCCACAAAACAATCCATATTTTCCATTCCCTGGAGCCTATTTCGCCTCCACCAGGACAACCACATGCCGACGTTAATTTTTTTCATCCCTCTCGCATTCAACAGGTTCATAATTTTGAACAATTGAACATGAAAAATCTGACTCATCAATCGAATAATTCCAAAAAGAAAGGAAAAATCCGAAACAATAACAACCTGGGACCAGGAGGAAATAACCCCCAACAAAATCGTCCCGTTGGGGGCAACCAGAATCAAGGAAACCAAAACCCCCAAGGGGGAAACAATAACAATAAAAAATGACAAGGGAAGAACAATAATCTCATAACTAACTTCCCTTGCGCTCTGGCGAGTATGGACATTATACTCACCACTTCCCCCAAATTGTTGATTTCAAATGGATGAAAGAATCCATGAACATGTAACACCCTCCAGCATCGCCTGCCCCTTAGTAGGCCCCACAACATTATTTGCGACCACCACCCCAGACCATTTTGCAAAACCCTATTCCACACCAAGGTGTGATGAATACCCAACAAGAGATAAACTCAACCTCACCACAAATGGGGCAATATCAAAACCTAGGTCCCAATCAACCTAGAAATCCGGTCGATCGCAATATCCTCCTTACCAACGAAGAAGAGATCCTTTTGCAAACACGCAGTTGTCAATATGGCCTACCTCCTGACTCTACCCCAACCACCTCAGAAGCAGCTCCTGCTACAACCAGACAACCATTTATGATATCCCTCCCTAACACTGAACCAAACCCTCATATACCCCACATGCCTTTACAATGGAATGTACATAACCCTCATGCTAGGGCAACACATAACTATAATCTGGTCGATGACTTAGCACAATCTCTCTAGTCCATGTTTGTGTTGGAGATATTCCAAACCTATCCATCACATCGCAAATCCTTTCTTTCCACCTTGGGGGCAGTCGACCCAGTTGATACTTGACTCATCACCTTTGATTTAGATAGCACAGAACCACGCCTCCCTACCCTAGTATCTTTTAGATACCAGTTAAGATCTGGAACATCACAGTTCATCAATGCATCATCGATGAAGGAGCATCCACATGCATCATGTCCAAAGTAGTATGGAAAAAACTTGGCTCACCTGAGCTAGTCCCATATACCATCACCCTGAGAGCTTATGACGGTTGACCATCATCCCCTAAAGGGATCTTCCAAAATGTCCCTATAGAACTTTGGGGAAAAACCATCTTGATTGACATTGAAGTTATTGACACCCGACTTGATTAGAATATCTTGTTCGGATGTAGCTACATGTATGCTATGAAGGCGATAGCCTCTTCTGTGTTTCATATGATGATGTTCCCCCACAACGGGAAAATTGTCACCATCGACCAAATTACACATTACGAGCCTAATCATTACGCTAACATCGATAACATCCTCCCCCATCGATAACGCTAATAATTTTTCGGTCATCGACATCGGTCCTCGGATATTTAAGGACCTGTCCTTGTTAGGGACCTATCATGGGGCACCACCTCTCCTAAACACTTCTATTTCAACATAAGTATGTGTAGTTTCCTCTAACGGAACAGATTTTTAAGACAATACTCCTCTCACAGATGCCCCTCCCAACATAAAAGTTCCACTAGTCGGAGAACCACTACCTCGGGACTTTGCTGAGAACACCACCGCACCACTTATCCAGGATTTCCCCCCCTTTCAGGGGCAAATACCCGTATGGGAGACAGTTCCCCAAGCCATTACCCAAATCCCCTTTTTCTACCCCGCACCTGGAGTCCAAGCATTCCAAGTAGCTGCTACTCTCACCCTTCCAAACATGGTTCTTGCCATCCCTATCTGATATCTTCATCCACCCACTATGGTTCCTAGACCATCTCTCCCTCTTTATACAAAGGGTCTACTGATGCAGATCCTAGTACAGGCTCCTGCCACACCACCCCCACCCCCAACTGGAGGCAAAACCACCACCATTGAGTGAAGATAAAGGAAGAACGAGCCCATAGCTCCGCTCCCTCCCTGAGCTCAACCTCCTCGTGCACTATGCAAAAGAGAAGGACACCCCACTAACAGATGTCCTACTCTTCTTTAGTTGCGCAATCTTATCCAGCTCCCTAAAGCAACCCCATTGCTTACCACTCCACCTAGTACTTCAGTTGCTACTACAGAGTCCTCAACCACAGGCAAAAAAGGGTTACGAACCAATTTTGCTTGTGCCATATGCTCAGAATACGACCATTACACTCATCATTTCCCAACTCTACCTCAATTCTGCCAAACATTAGCCACAATACACCACACATCTCTTCCTGAGCCCCCTGAAAATCTCCCTACTATTGCTCACATTACTGACATTTGTTATATTTCATCGTCAGTCTTCGCACGAACGAGATACCATCCACAGTGTCGTGACATTTGGTTTATGTGAAGCGAGCCATCACACACTGTACATGATATCCCTTCTACATCCTCATCCCTCGAGGACCATAACGCTTACACATTGATGGTTCCCCCTGCCATCTCCTAGGATCCTCTATCTTCTCACATTTTCCACTGCGACGAAGATATCTTGGAGGACCTCACTACCCTCGATTTCCCATGGAATGCACTCCATCATCGAGCACTTTTTCTCTCACAAGAGGACTTTCACTGCCCTGCCCTAGCCTCCATGTGCGCAATCGAAACCAAAGATTTTATTCCTCTAGGGCATATTGACTGGTTCAAAAACCCTATCCCTGCCCCTGATGCTTTTGAAGAAGGCAACATGGCCAATATCTCCCCCACAGTCAAAATTGACATTTCCATTAAACTAGGAATTGTAGAAGAGATCACCATTGGTGTCGCATGGTCCCTTGAAGATTTCATTTCTTACAAAGCTCTCTTTCAGGAATACTGGGAAATTTTTTCCTGGTCATATACAAAGATGCCTGGCCTTGATCCTTCTATAGTCGAACATTGAATCGACACCTGGCTAGATATCGCCCATGTTCGTCAAAAGAACGCCTAGTTTCTTTTGATACGATCTAGTTGCTCCGCTGGTACATTGTCTATGCCCTTCCTTTTCCATTGCTCCACTATGTTCGAGAGATCTATTCCTTCCCTTTCCACAATATCTCTAAGATCAGGATCTTCAGTACCTACCTCACTTGGTGTCATTTCCGCATCTCCTTCTGCCTCTTGCATGGGGGTGTTGGCATCTCTGGTTTCTCCGTCCATAGGAGTTGCGCTACTCCCCTGTTCCATCTTATTGCTTGGATTGTTTGTGTTCTCATTTGTGGCTTGTTCCTTAGCTTCTTTGGCTTTTGCCTTTTCCTTTCCTCCTTCTTCCCCTTTGTTGGTTTTTTCTCAGCCTTTCGTTCTAGTCTTGGCTTCCATATTTCTTCCCATTAGGGCTTTACTTGGTTTCTTGTTTGCTCTGTTTCTGTGGTTCGGCTTGATAAACCCATCCTCATCCTGCTGTATTTTGGTGTTTTCTGCTTCTTGTTTTTTATTGAGAGGGAATTCTCTAAATAGGTGTCCATGTTCATGGAATCTTCTGCATCTGACTGGGATCTGCTCGTAGTCGATGCTTTGTATCAATTCCTCATCCCTGAATTCTAGGCTTATGGCTTCCGTGAGTGCCCCCGAAACATCCATCTCTATGTAGATCCTTGCATAGGAGGTATATATTCCTTTTAGGGTTTCTTCCGATGTCTTCACATATTTTCCAAGTTTGTTCCGGATTGCTTCGAAGGTAGAGGGTAGCCAGTAGTCTAGCAGTAGAGAGTAAAGCCTCAGCCAGACGGGTACATTCTTGAAGGTTTCTTTCTCCGGGGAGAAGTTTTCCTTCTATGGCCGTATGTATTGTCCTTCTGAAGCGTGGAAGTATGGCCCCCCCTCAAAGACTCTATCCATGTCCTCCAAGTTTATGAATATTGCTGTAAAAAAGCCTTTCGAACCCAGGTGGAGTTCCACTTCCCCGCTTGGTTTCCATTTGTATTTTATCCAATTGCGTAACATTATTTCGGTGGGACACAAACCCATGAACTTGCAAATTAGTGCATGCGTCTTCATTTGATCCCGGAAGAGTTGCATTTGTGGATCTTCTAGTATCACCTTGGGTATCAGTGTTGTTTTAGGTTTACACAGGTTGCGCTCTTCTACCCCATTAGGGTTCGTTGGTTCTTGCGCATCATTCTGGGTTTCTCTGGCTTCTTCCTCCATGCGATCCCTTTTTTCCTAGTTGTTTTCCTAATTCTTTTCTGGTCCTGATCCCGAGGTGCTCCTCACTGGTTCCTTGAAACCTTCACCTCGTGGGCCTTTCCCCCTATCCAACACTACCTGCTTGTATGAGGGGGTTCCATTATCGCCCCCTTTGGTAACCATGTTGTGCTCTGTTGTGTCTGCGACTGTGAAACCCTAGCTTGTTGTGAAACCCTAGCTTGCTCTTGAAACTATGGCCTTAACAACAGATCCCTATGCCAAGTCATGTGATCTTGTTAAATATATTTATAATCATATAAATTATTAATAATGATTTTGAAAAAAAAAATCCATTAAATTAACAAATATTTATACAAAATATGTAAATATTAAAATTCTATAATTTATAATTAATTTAACAGATATTCATATTAAATATAGATAGGATTCAAAATCCAAAATCCAAAACTACATATTTTATATGAAAAACATTATTAATTGAAAAATATTAATATTACAATAAATTCTAAAAAAAAACATTAATTTAATCATTACTATTTCATTATATTTTTTTAATTTAATAATACTTCTTCATTCTACACACCACTTAATACTATAATGCTTTCTAATTTTTCTAAACTTTCTAACTTTTATAAACAAAATAGAGTCAATTCCTCTAGTTATCTTTAATGTCCAATTCCTTTAAAATATAGTTATACATTTAAATTTATGCATTTAAATTAGATAACCTCATTTCCCATGACAATTTCATTAGCAATGGGCATCTTAGCTCATTTCCCATGACAATTTCATTAGCAATGGGCATTTTATTATGAGTAAGATTGGAAACCCATCTTTTATTCCACACATTAAATCAACCAACAACTTTGCAACCATTTCATATTCTCTATGTTAAGGACAACACTATCCTCCATTGCATCAAATATATTTTGATAAATACGATACTGCACTTCATTAAATATAGTTGCATTGTAATGTTAAGTCTCTCATCTTCTCCAAGTATCCACTGACCAACTTTATTGTCTCTCTTTACACATTTAATCAACTACCTCATATTTGCGAGATTTATGAGATCCAACAGTTGCAATATCATATACGCCTATCATTAAGCCTTCTCCAATCCAAATTTTCACCAACATCCGCACTTCAAATTCTGCATCCTTGGGAAAGGAAGTACAATAGAGAAAACAAATCTTTAAGTTATCAGGCAAATCATTATAACTATAACTTAACCGTTGATAGAGTTGTGCTGATTTATGAATATTTCAGAAATTAGGATCTGTATTTCTCATTGTATTTTTCATCGGAATTAAAGGTGGACTCCAGTCCTCTTCGTTCTCTTTGTAAGTCATCACTGCACCAGCTGAATTTGAATTTACGGCCAATGGCAAACCTTTACATTCCATGGCAATTTGTCTGGCAATAACTTCTATATTTTTTTGTCGACAACAACCCCATTTGTAAGAGCTTTTCTTTGGAACAATTCCCATGCTTCCTCTTCAGAAAGGGGTTGTATCTTTAAGGAGCACTCATTTTCTCCCATTTCTGCAATCACCTGTAAGCTGCGAGTGGAAAATTGTTGCCTACTTCATCAAAATGAATTGGACTCCACATGAGATTGTTTTTTTAAATTACAAGAGATGCAAACAATGCCATCTTCTGCCCATCAATGTCGAAGCTTTCATCGAATTTCAAATTCATTGGCTCAGAAATGGAATTAATGCCATCTTCATCGAATTTAATCATTACTATTTCATTACGCAGAGGGAAATTCAAATTTCAAATTTGAAGTTCGATGGGATGAGTCGCATCTCGAGACTCTGAGATCGTGGCCGCCGTAGGGAGGACGTGGAAAGGCGCTCAGGCTTCAAAGGACTGTCTGTCGGCGCTTACGGAACTGATAGAGTGTTATGCGTATGCGTCTCTGTTATGCGTAATGCTCCGTTTGGAGGGATGGAGTCTCTGGTATGCGTAATGTGGTATGCGTATGGTATGAATGTATCATGTAAGTTTTCCGCCATGCAGCAGCTTCCCAATTATTGAGCTGTTGCATGGTGGATGGCTGTGGCTATCCACCATGCAGCAGTTCTACAATGTGAAATATGGTTTCGGGAGGCCATGTGATATCATATGAGGAGATATGACATATGGCTGTGGCTCTTTAAACGTACTCTCCTTTCTTCGATGTGTGAGTCTGCACGGTGTTTGATGCACTCGTTATGGTTTGGAAATATTGTTTCCATTCTTTCGAAGGGGTTTTTCACGAACTCTTATTTTCTTCCATTCCACATTGCAGCAACCTTCCAATGATTGGGCTGCTGCATGGTGGATAGCCACAGCCGGGAACGTGCTCCCCTATGCGGAGAGCAAAGTCATAAAGAAGGTATTGTTAGACGAATAAGTTGAGCTCGCGATTTGCTCCACGATTTTCTCCGTGATTTTCTCCATAATTTGCTCCGTGATTTGCTCCTTTGATTGAGCAAATCGTTCCTTGATTGTTTAGTTAACTGATTTCTTGTTTCCATCACCATGTTAGACTGTTAGCTGCTTCGTTATTTACGAAGCAATTACTGCATGTAATTTCCTTTAAATATCAATCCAATAATGAGATCAAGCGTGGTGTTTTTATGCAATTCTTTCTGTCCTGTCAAATTCGTTTTTCTGTTTCCTATGTT
>JASDQU011100321.1:20259-36084 GCA_032191745.1 Picea mariana | reverse complement strand
TGTGTATAAGCAAACTCTAACCTATAAGACAGATTATGAATTCTTCCTGTAGGGAAACCAAGATAATGCCAGTCCCATTTCCTTCATTAGAGCGTGAGCCATCAAAGTTCATATGCCACATATCATCTTCTAAATTAATTCTTTCCAAAGGAATATTATCCTCTTCAACAAATATGGAGTACACTCCTAGGTCCTCTTCGATATAGTTTACACTAGATTGTGGAACACTCTCTATGTAGGGTGAAATTCTTCCCTCTCTAAGGAATATAATGTCCTTACCATTCTTAGGAATGGATAAATGTGTCCCATCGAGTGAGAGGTATCCACCTATTAAGTCTTTCCAATCCCTTCCCAAGATAATTGAGTAATTTCTTACATGCATATCAAGTACTTGAATGCTGAGGGTTGTCCTTATCTCAGGATGAGTACATAAAACCAAGGTTACGTCCTTAATCTTTCCTATGTTTTTTTTTTGTAGACTATTATAGGAGAGCATGCTTATGGTGTTTTCATTTGTACAAGACAATCCTAGCTCTTCCATAATAATATTTGACGTCACACTTGGGCCTGAACCACCATCAATGAGGCAACAATGGGCAATCTTATCCATAATTTTTACAGAAATATAAAAAGGGGGATTTTTTACAGGGTATCTAAAGTTATGTACGCCTACTTTATTTACATAATAATACTTTTTGTTTACCTATTCGGAGAAATTGGCTACAACAAAAGATTTTCCTTCCATGAATTGTTTCATATGCATCTGTTGTTCAGGGACGACAACCATGTCTAGGAGGGTGGCATCTACTTTGATGTTGGCCAATTGATTCAAGATATTATATTTGGAAGAGGGGAGAGGGGGAGTGATTCATTGACTCTCAGGAACCTTAGGAACATGGAGAGTAGCAGCGGTTGAGGATGATGTCAGGGTAGAAGAATTGTGGGGAGGATCAAATTTTCCCTTGGGAGCATAGGATTTGTTCCTAGTATTGATAACCATGACTTCTTGTGGTTCTGCAAAATCTAGGACAATGATAGTAGCTTCTAGTATTTTACCAAAGATATTATCTCTAGCACTCTTCTTTACCTCACATGTGTTTTCCTCATGGTGTTCCTCACAAAATTTACACCAACTTTGAGGCAGGATAACTGAGGCTGAAAATTCTTTTCAACCGAATTTCTAAATGGGGGTGCAGAAGAGGATGAAGCTTTAGGTATGAGAGGGGAAACACTACCCTTCCGCTCAAATGCTATCATACGGTTTTTCATATCTTATACTATTTGTAAGAGAGCAAACATGTTTGTCTATCTAACCGATTCTCCCTGGTGAAGACTAGTTCTTTCAAGCTGTTCTTCATACTCTGAGCAAGCATGCAGAGAAGAACCGAGATTATAAATGGATTTTTCCTCAAGCCTATGACAGTAGGGGGAAGACAATGAGTTGTATTAATGCATGAAAATGGCTTGGTTCTGAGGGCGTATAAGTTCGGGGATTTGATTGTATAACTTGGTGAAACGCAAGTTGAAAGACTTGATGGTTTAACCATCCTTATAGGTTACATTATTATACTCCCTTAACTTCTCGACCATGCTTTTATATTTCCCATAAGTGGATCGGAACCAATATATTAACTTCTCCCAAGTAGACAAAATCTTAGGAGGAAGGTCAAAAAAGTCGGTCACAACCTTTCCTTCCAAGGAATTGATGAATAAGCACATGCAAGTATCATTGTTGTTGGTCCCTATGTTATGACAAGCAATAGAAAATGCCACCAGGTGTTTGTTTGTACTAATAGTGTTATTTCCTAAAAACCTAGGAAGTTTCTCTTTAAATTTTGGAAGTGGACGAGTAGCAGGTGCTAGGTTAAGAGGAGGGAACACATGCCATGGTGTGGTTTTGGCGTATTCTTCGAACTGAAAAATACCATACTTTTTAATGACTTTGGAGGGGTTTGTGGTAGATTGTATAGGGATATGGTGGCTATATAAGCTACCAATCACTAATGATGATGAATATTGAGAGGATGGATCACTTCCATTTCCACTAGAGCCACCAATAGATGCCATCCTATGGATGATAGATGAGGGGAAGAAATATGAACTGGTTGAATCAGATAAAGTTCTCCTTAGAGCACTTTGTTGGGAAAATAACACAACATTTCTTCTTCCTATTTCAGCAATAATATTGATTTCAGGTGACAATTCTCTTCTTCTTCTAGAAGTGCGAGAATATAAGGACATGAAAGAAAGGCTAAAACTTGAAGAAACAAAAAGGTCACTGCTGACTTCTAGGTTGTCTACATCTATCTTCCATTTTTTCTTGAGCACTAATATCTCGTTCAATTGCTGCCCAAGAATGGTTAAGCTCAGTACGGGTGTTGGCAATGTCTAAGATGGTGTTAAATAGATTCAAAGCAATGTTGGTTTGATCTTGAAGATCGGTCTCAATATTGGGCTTCCTTGCAACGAGAACAATCATTAAGAATAAAAAATTCAAAGAATCAACATCAGAAAACAAAAGATGTATCGATAAAAATCGAGTATAAAAATTAACCAGAGAGATATCGAAGATCTCCTCAGTATGGTCGCCAAAAAAATGTTGAGGAAAAGATATGAAATGATCTTACTTAAGCATTTTCATATTCTTCTTGGCTAAATAAAAATAGACAGGAATCTCACCCTGTGTTTATAGCCAACAAAAATAACATCCTAACTTGCAAGTATTAATTACCATTACTTAGGCTAGTATTTTATCAATAAAAAGCTTGTTGGAAATTTACTTTTTATCTAATTTTATGACTATAACAGTTGCTGAAATACATGTAAAGACAGAAGTAAATACACCAAGATGATAATCAAGACAGATGAGACATAAAGCAATCCTTTATTTCATTCTGATTCACCAAAGAGTCACTCTCTTTACAATTTTTCATGCATAAATTTAGGACCAAAGTCAAACTTAGAGATCCCCGATGGAACATACAAAAGGACCTTTGATAGAAAATCAAAACTGAACTCTAAAAAGATAGATCAAATTGCTACAGATTGCTTCCCACTCGACTCTGCACAATAGCCTTTGTCAGTCATGAAAACTAATTCACAAACAATCAAGTCTACACAGACTATCAAAGATAGATCAACACCTCTGAAAAACAAGTATCTGAATGATGTAATTCAGCCCTGAATCTTGCTGTCTACAATAAGATCCTAATATCATAAAAAAAAAATAGGCTTGGATAAATTAAGGAATGAATGAAAACTAAATCATCTCAACATACACTCAAGGAGAAAACCTTAGTATGCTTATCCTTCTATCCTTATCTTATTCCTCCCTTTCCTTTTTCCTTTAAGAAAATCTAAATTGGTTGAGGTAGTTGAACCACCTCATTAGTTAAGTTAACTAAAGATTCAACCAACTTTTTAGTTAAGGGGGAAAAGTAATAATCATAATAAGGGTTATAAATAAATAATAACTAGTAGGTGGGACCCCTTGTGACTCCCTTTAGCTCATAACAATCATAACATAACTAGTTAGTTAATAAAAACACACCTCCTTGTTGCTCCCATCATCATATTCACATTTGAAAATTTAGCTCATGATATTTGAAATTATTTTCAAAAAATGTTTACTCATATATCCAAAAATAAACATGTTGTCCAAAATTCCTAAAGTCAATTGTCATCAACAATAGATAAAATAAAAATTCAAAATCCATATTTCCCACTCTGTGACGCAATCTTTCCTTGATTGTTGTTGTCACCCTTTGATTTTCTTGAATTTTCCTTTGGCTGCACTGAGCCTTTAGGCCTAATCTCGTTGATCACGTGGGAAAAATTGTACCTCAAATGTATTCAGGAAGACATGGATTTGTCAGAGCCATTGGAAGGTGAGAAAGGACAAACAATGGATTTTCCTTTGTCAAGGGCATGGTGGGCCTCAGTTTTCAACCTTTTGCTAGCATGAAAGGAATTCAATGGTGAGTGGGGGGCAAATTGGACAATAGGGCTAATAGGCGGAGGAGCAGGTAGGGATTAATTTTGGCTAGCCATGATGTTGGGAGACTAATGGGTTGACTATATCATTCCATCCATCATTTTCAGGAACCTCGGGTTTCAATGAGACGTGAGGAGGCACAGGGATACCAGGGGCTTGTGAAAATTGGAAAGGAGGCCTTCCAGGCCTGGGTTGGACCACTCCTTGCCCAATCCAATTGAAAAATCTTGCCTGAAACAACTAGCCAAGCTCTTGTTAGTCAACATCAAAATGTATGGAGAACCTTAGCCTTCTTGGGCCTCTGTTTGAATTACCTCTCCCTCTGTTTCCTCGGCCATGGCTACCTTGACTAAAAAAACTCATTCCTTCATGCATGATTGATTATCAAATAGTATTTTAAATAACCATACATAAAAACTCTTAAAAATATGAAATATATTTAGCTCGACAATGTACCTGAATCATGCAATCCAATCCATACAAATTGTTTTACCGTTTATCAATGAGCAGGGGGTGAATAAAGGGTCATGGGATATGTGAGGGGTTTGTATTGAGTGAAACATGATATGATGAGGGGAAAAATGTGGTTACTGGTAAAGGACAACAACAATCAACTGCAAACCAAATAAAACATCACTGTTATTCGACCAAGCCATTGCTACTGCCAACTGCTTCAACACATATTTTTTCTTGACTGTAATAAATTTTAGAACAAGGAGTGAAAAATGAATGTGGGAAGGCGATGGGGTTGTAATTAATGAAAAGTGGAATAATGGTGGGGAACGAGAGAAGTTATTGTTCATAAAATTAATCAAGTAATCCATATAACCATTCTGAAAAAGGAAATACACCAACCAAATGACCATTGTGATCCAATAACAACTACTGTGTATTAACTAGTTCACTGTCCATAACAAAATATTTACATAGTGCCAACCAATCAAAATAGTAAGCATTCCACAACAATCTATAAGGGAGATCTGTTTTCTCTCATTTATCCATAAGGAATTTCCAAAAAAAACAAAAATACAGAGTCAATTACTTTCACTTTGTTCATCAAATGCAGGCATAAAAATCATGTTTAATTCTGTCTCTACATTTATTTAGTAATTAAACTGCATTGTGGTCATACTATCACAACACTCGTGCCTATCACTGTGCATGAAATTCATTTAACATACCCAATGGACAGTCAACATAATGATCCATATTCATTTTGCAAAGATCTCGACGTGTCATTTAAACACCCAAATAACCTATCACCATTTCAACTCACACTAAACTGGGAAATATACAACCATTCGACAAAATGCAATTTCATTTTTGTGACTGTGTAGGTCCAAATTTTTCTTTGAATCTAAATATTTAAAATGTTGGGTTATTCATCCAAAACACTGAGGAAACAAAGAATATCTCACTTCATAATACATATAATAAAATTGCAACAAGGTCAAGTTTAAAACTATGTGACTATCTTTGAGTGCGCAACCCAAAATATCCATATCATACATAGTGGGTAGCCACCCAAAACACCATGATGAAAGCTTTCCATTTTAGACTTCTAAACCCACAGTCACAGTATTAACTCAACCCATCATGCCGAGATATCAATCAAATACAATATTACTTCAAATTAATCAAACTGCAATGAACCATGCTGTGCAAAACTCAGGCTCATCCCTAATGATGCAATCAAATAACCATAACACATACAATGGATGAATTTGCTAGAGTCATCCTGGTTGCAATAACCATTTGGCCCCCAAAAAAACTCATATTTATAGTGACGATTTATTCGTGGCGTAGGAACACCACACATACAAATTCATTACGCACGCAAACAAAAAATTGTAACTAATGCTGAGTTTAACATCCAAATAATTTTCTATGCAAAAGGTAGTGACTGTGTATCAAACAAATATTCAATAATCAATTTAATGTTGAGACTATACTTGAACTTTCATGACAACCCGACCTGACATGCTGTGGAAACCACTCATAACCATGCATCGACATGAAGCGACATTGTGACTCACTCAATTAAAAACAATACTGGGTTATCAAAACACCAGGAGGGTTAATGTGTATTTGATCTGTCCAATTAACCATGCAGGGTGTATCCATTGTAATAACACAGGCAGTGACTAGATATCAAAACCAACATGATTGTCACATAACCAATTGGGTGAGCCTGTACTCAATTTTGTGGACAATACATACCAATCAATAATAACCAAACGTAAACCCGACAGGCCTGGTGGTCTTCTCTATCAACCCTTAGATTGGAGGAGTTAAGGTTTTTCTCTATGAACAACACAAGGAGAGAAGAGCCAACTCTTCTCTATGGTTAAAACTTATGAGACCAATGATGTATACACAGAGAACACCACAACTTATTCCATGGATAGGGTGACGAAAACCTGTGACAGGAGATGCTATACAGAGGAGTGAGGCTCCAATTTGGCCTGGTAATGATACCTAACACACACAAGGTATAAACCTCGTGGATTTTTAGTTAGACAACCGCAACGCTGAAGTGAAGACAGGCTTGAGAAGGTACAAAATAACCCACTGTGTGACCCTTAGTGGTGGAAACAAACCAATGCCCAAGTGATCAAAGAACAGTGACCAAGGTGCTTCCAACCATTAAAACCCATGACAACCAAAGACTAGATACAATGATACGAATGCGTGAAGACAACCAGCCAACAAAGACAAAACAAAGACCCTCCAACTAAACCAGCAAGGATAATATAGAGCCCTTATGGCTGCTAACACCCAGGATGACCAATAACACTATGACTTCAACATTATTGTAGAGAAAACCATCAACGCTCCATTTCAAAATCACAATTTTACACAGTTGCAATACTTAAAGAAATCACAAACCAATACACCTGAGCCAATATCCATTTCATAACCAGAGAAGACTCATGAATGAAAAAAAAAAAGACATACCTGTAATCAAACACCTTAAAACGCGAGTTGGTCAAGTGGTTCCTCTCTACTAAGAAATCAGAGCATAACCACAAAAACAAGGTTGAACAATAGCTCGAGTAGGGTTGCGGCCAACTGAAGGAGTAAGGGTGACATGCAATAAATGCATGTCACATCCTCCCATAGTCCATTAACTCCTTAGTACATGCCAACAAGATTTTCATTAACACAATTAATCAGACCATGTATCAAAACCATCACCCATTAAAGCCAATAGTGCCACCCATCCCAAACTTTATGCCATAACATAAACACCATTACATATGAATTGATCTATCACCTTGTCAAATGCACCACCCACATCTTATCTGTCCATACCATATGTACACTAACCATATAACGCAATCAAATTGCATAATCATTAACCTATTTTTATGTCAAGTTATGACCATTCAAATTCAATGCATGTAGAGTATCATAATTTAAATTCTTCCCTTTGCATTTGTAACATTGCTTTTCATTTATTTCCCATTGCTTGTATATGTCATTGCTAACATGTACATTGTGCAGGTCTCCTAGTAACATGTCCAATAACAGATAGCAGTGATAACAAGGATAACATAGGCCGTTGTGAAATAAAACTTGAACCTAGAGCAACATGAAAACCACAAAACATGCCTTATCCATCGCCAATAAAACAAGATTATATCACCATGTAAGCAGTGTCGAATAGTACCATAACATCAAATAGTCACTAGACCTGATCTCCAATCTACAAGGGGGTCCCATCTACTAGTATTATTTAGCTTTTATAATAATAAGCTTTAGCAACACTTTGCGGGAAAAACTTCGTTGTGATTTTAATCGTCAATAGATACGACACTTGACGACACTTTCGACATTTACCAAGGTGCATATGACACTTTTATGACACTTGCGACACTTAGGGTGAGATAATTAAGTGTAGAATTTTGATGTGTAACAGATTGCCCTGTAAAGTGTGAGGTTAGAAGAGAAACTAATGGTTGAAACACTTTACAAATCTTTAATGCAAGGGTGTGGATTTGAAGAACCTGACAAAAGCTACAAACAATCATCAAACAATTTTAATATATGTTCCATTTTTGAGGGAGGCGTACCTATGCTCGGAATATGAAATGACTCAAAGCATGGCCGCTAACCAATACACTGCAGATCCATGAAAAATACTAACTAAGGATATGGCCACGAGAGATACAATGTGGATCCATACCTCCATGACATGAACTGATCGTAGCCATGGAAAATACACAGTGGGGATACGAGATGATAAAACATAGCCACAAACCAATACAATGTGGATCTATGTGACAATATATATATTAGCATGCTCAAATGATCTCCTTCACATCTTGGGAAAAGCATATAACAGAGTGAACGCTCAACCCAGTGTATTCTTCCCAATCCTGAAGTGGTATGAATCTAGCCATGTGAATAGATGATTTTATGTAGAACATGGTAGAAACCACTTGATTACCTTTCATTGAGGTAAATCGTTAAAAAGTGTGAGGGAAATCATGAATTATGTCAATGACTCTCAAGGTACCCTAGTACATTTAAGGGAATATGAATAAATGAGTTGAATTCGAACATTTGTGGAATCATCCGATTAGAGGTCAGTGATGTAGATCTACTGTCAGAAGTAAGGAGGCATTCCATTGAGGCACACAGGTCCCAAGGTACTAACTGGTTTCTAAGCCTAATTCTCGGATGATGTGTTGAATTCACCAGGAAAAGACTTGTTGAAGGAGGGACTTGATGTATCCCCCATCATTGACACAAAATTGACACAGGAAAGTGATGTAAGATGGTGAATCGAATGAGTATGGACTAACACAAAAAATGGAAACTGGAAATACTGCATATGGATGGTTTGAAATGAAGCATCCCTTGAACATGATGAGGCACGACAACTAACATGGAAACATTGAATCAACGAGTACCAATAATGTAATGTGATGGCAATAAGAGCATTGTTCGACTAGAAGAAAAAGTATGGTGACACGTGGAATTGGTATGGCTCAGAGACAAGTGGATTACCGAACTATAAGATGAGACGCAAACATGTTCCATGTTCAAGGGTGACAATAGCTGCCATAAAGGATTCCCAAAAACTTGACCGACTTCCTTCAATTTCCCCCCCACCTAGATAGATGAGTATGCCCTTTTCATTTAACGAGCTCAAAGAGGGTAACACATGATCGATATAACTCAAATTTGACAAGTTCCTCCTCGTTTAACAAACTAGAAGAAGTAAGGGTTTGTTCCCATATGGGTCCTTCAATGTGTATTTTAGTAAGTCTCGAGAAGGAAACCTCGATGTTTTTTCATATATAGAGAGTCTTAAAATAACTTAAAGGCGACTCCATGGTTTTCCTTTTTTGCGATTTTTAGTCTCCGAGGTCCGAAAAAGTATAAAATGATACGACATAGAACTCTTCTAATCATGCTTGATTAGAGTCTTCCTTTTTTATAATTAGTCTCATGATGTTGAAGACAGAGATAAAATGCCACTCAAAAGATACCCTTTCAAAACCTTTAACAAGTGTGAAAGGAAGCAAGATCACTCGACAATCTTTTCATGTTTAAAGAGTCGGAAAATATATTAAAGGAGACTCCAGGGGGGGTCCTTTTTCATATAATCTTTACGAGTCTAAAAAAGTGATAAAATTATAATCAGTCACATTCTCATGTAGTTACAAGCACTAGAAAGAATGAAGACTAAGCTCATAATTGGTTTCATTTTTACACAAGCTTGAAACAAAATTAAACTATGCATGTAATTTCCCAACGTAATTTCCAAAGGTTTTGAGGGGTTTTGAGGGGTTTTGAGGGATACCCATGGATGGCTGATACTCTTCCCCCGGGTTGAGAATCTAGTGGATTAACTCCAGAATAGTAATCAAAGGTTGGAGACATGCCCCCCCAAGCTTCATTTCATTCGCTGACTTTGAGGTTATCACCAATTTCTGTACTAGATGGAGAAAAAAGATAAGGGTGTATGAAATGAAGGTTCTTCTATGATATATAATGAAATACTTGACACAACATCTACGAGATCTATCGAAAGACTCGACTCAACATCTACAAGATATAGCAAAAGAATTGACTCAACGAGAGAGGTGACTATTTCATTTTTTAATGAGCTTGACACATGAAAAGAACTATGCTCATGGCTCCGGGTTCAATCCCAATATTTCTTTTCATTTTTTAATGAGATTTCTACAGAGAAGAAAAACTATGTTCAATACCTTTGTTTCATGTTTTAACGACCTTTCCATAGAGAATTAAAACTATACTCGTAGCTTCTATTATATTTCTTAGCGAGCTTTCTGCAGACAAGAAAAACTATTCTCAAGACCTATGTTTCATTTTTTAATGGGCTTTCCACATAGAAGAAAAACTATGCTCAAGACCTTTGTTTCATTTTTTAATGAGCTTGCCACAAAGAATAAAAACTATGCTCAATAAGATTTTCCAATTTCTATTACGGAATAATTCCCCTGCGTGCAGGTGAATTTTCCCTTGGGTTACAGAACCCTAATACAAAGATAGAAAAAGAAAAGTGGACACTAACATCCCTTTGAATTTAGTTTAACTAATCAAAAAGAGAGAGAGGGAGAAAAGGTGGGATGCACTTAGTTTCGATGTTTTTCCTCGATGCTTCCAATTTGAGCTTGATATCCAAACTCCTTAGTTCAACTTGATACCTACAATGCAATATACAACAAAGAGAAACAAAGAACTCCAACTCTACAAGATTAGATCAAACAAATTCATCTACAGAGATTGAAGGAACAATAGACAAGCACATGCAAGAATACACAACATTGAAGGAAATATGCCAAATATATTAAAATGAGAACCCAAAGAGAATACTAACAAACATGGATGATGATGCAACACTCCTCCAAGCTCTCCTCATCCAAACCCTTGCATGAATCCAAAGATCATAAATTTGATATTTATGTTTGTCCTTTCTTCACCTTGGAATGGCCTCATTTTATAGTCTTGGGAGGCTCAACCACCATGAGTATATTCGGGTATTAGTAGAGGATATTAATCCTTTATTTTAGGATATTATCTTAGGATAGTGCCATAGGATAACATTTGATAAAAACCAAGCTCATCTCCAAGATTTGGCCTTTAGAAAGAGGCAGGATTCTCCAAATTTTCCCTAACTAAAATCAATGCTCCCCTATAGTTAGACATAGAGAGGTTATCCTAGTTCAATGTTGATCCTTGATATATGGGAAAGATCTCCCCCAACATGGCCAGGGGGTGATACCCTTCAAAAATACCAAAAACAATGGTCGATTTCTAAAGTAAAAAGTGTGTTTCTCGCCTTGAAATGATGGGTTTCTTCCTCCAATATGACTTAGGGATCATGGAAAATGTTATTTGATGGTTTAAATGGGTTAAAACACATATAAAGACATACAAAAGTGCATGCGACACTTATTAATCTGCATACGACACTTGGTGACACTTGTGACACTTACCAAGGTGCATATGACACTTTTATGACACTTGTGACACTTAGGGTGAGATACTTGAGTGTGGAATTTTGATGTGTAAAATATTTCCGCATAAAGTGTGAGGTCAGAAGATAAAATGATGGACAAAACACTTTACAATTCTTCAATGCAAGGGTGTGGAGTTGGAGAACCTGGTAGAAGCCGCAAACAATCATCAAACAATTTTAATATATGTTCCATTTCCGAGGCAAGCATACCTATGATTGGAATACGAAACAACTCAAAGCATCATCGTCGACCAATACACCGCGGATCCATGAAAAATACGGACTAAGGATATGGCCACTAGAGATACAATGTGGATCCATACCTTCATGACATGAAATGATCATAGCCACGAAAAATACACGGTGGAGCTATGAGATGATAAAACATAGCCACAAACCAATACAATGTGGATCTATGTGACAATATATATATATTAGAATGCTCAAATGATATCCTTCATAGCCTTGGAAAAGAAGATAACGGAATGAACACTCAACCCAGGGTCTTCATCCAAATATCGATGTGGTATGAATATAGCCATGTGAATAGATGATTTGATGTCGAACATGGTAGAAACCACTTGATTACCGATCATTGAGGTAAATCGTTAACAAGTGAGAGGGAAATAACCAATGATGTAAATGACTCCCAAGGTACCCTAGTACATTCCAACCAATGTAAATAAATGAGTTGAATTCGAACATTCATAGAATCATCCGATCAAAGGTCAATGATGTAAACCTACTATCAGAATTAAAGAGGCATGCCATTGAGGCATGTAAGTCCCAAGGTACTAACTTGTTTCTAATTATAATTCCCAGATGATGTGTTGAAGTCGACAGGAAAAGACTTCTTGAAGGAGGGCCTTGATGTATCCCCCATCATCGACAAAAAACTGACACAGGAAAGTGATGTATGATGGTGAATCAAATGAGTATGGACTAACATAGAAAATGGAAACTGGAAATAATGCAGATGAATGGTTTGAAATGAAACTTACTTTGAACATGATGAGGCATGACAACTAACTGGGCAAGATTGACTCAATGAGTACCAATAATGTAATGTGACATCAATAAGAGCACTCTTCGACATATGGAAACAGATGGAATTGGTATGACTTAGAGACAAGAGGTTTACCCAACTGTAAGACGTGACACAAAAATGTTCCATGTTCAAGGGAGACAATAGATTCCATAAAGGATTCCCAATAACTTGACCCACTTCCTTCAATTTTTCCCCCACCCAGATAGATGAGTACCTATTTTTCATGTAACAATCTCGAGGAGGGTAACACATGATCGATATAAGTCACCTTCGGTAAGTTCCTCTTCCTTCATTTAACGAATTGGAAGAAGTAAGGGTTCATTCCCATATGGGTCCTTCAATGTGTAGTTTAGTGAGTCTAGAGAAAGAAAACTTAGTGTTTTTTCATGTTTGGAGAGTCTGAAAATAACTTAAAGGAGACTCCATGGTTTTCCTTTTTCGTGATTTTTAGTCTCCGATGTTCAAAAAAGTATAAAATGATACGACAAAAAACTCTTCTAATCATGATTTACTAGAGTGTTCCTTTTTCCTAATTAGTCTCACGAGGCCGAAAAAGAGATAAACTACCACTCAAAAGACACCCTTTCAAACCTTTTAATGAGTGTGAAACCAAGAAATATCACTCAACAATATTTTCATGTTTGTAGAGTATGAAAAGAGATTAAAGGAGACTCCAGGGGGTTTACTTTTTCGTATAACCTTTACTAGTGCAAAAAAGTGATAAAAGTATACTTGGTCACATTCTTATGTATTTATGAGCACGAGAAAGAACAAAGACTAAGCTCATAATTGGTTTCATTTTTACACAAGCTTTAAACAAAATTAAACTATGATTGTAATTTCCCAACGTAATTTCCAAAGGTTTTGAGGGGTTTTGAGGGATACCCATGGATGGTTGGTACTCTTCCCCCAGCTTGAGAGGCTAGTGGCTTAACTCTAGAATAATAATCAAAGGATGGAGACATGTCGCACCAAGCTTAATTTCATTCGTCCACTTTCAGGTTGTCACTAATTTCTATACTAGAGGGATAAAAAGGATAAGGGTGGATGAAATGAAGGTTCTTCTATGACATCTAATGAAAGACTCGACTCAACATCTACGAGATCTAGTGAAAGACTCGACTCAACATCTACAAGATCTAGCGAAATACTTGAATCAACAGGAGAAGTGATTGTTTCATTTTTTAATGAGCTTAACACATGAAAATAGCTATTCTCATGGCTCCAGGTTCAATCCCCATATTTCTTTTCATTTTTTAACGAGCTTGATACAAAGAAGAAAAACTGTTCTCAAGACCTTTGTTTCATTTTTTAACGAGCTTGCCATAGAGAAGTAAGACTATGCTCATATATTTTGTTTCATTTTTTAATGAGCTTGCCACAAAGAGTAAAAAATATGCTCAAGACCTCTATTTCATTTTTTAACAAGCTTCCCACAAAGAAGAAAAACTATGCTCAAGACCTATGTTTCATTTTTTAACGAGCTTGTCACAGAGAAGTAAAACTATGCTCAACAAGATTTTCCAATTTATTTTATGTAATAATTCCCCTGTGGATAGATTAATTTTACCTTGGATTATAGACCCCTAATACCATGACAAAAACACACAAGTGGACACTAACATCCCTTTGAATTTAGTTTAACTAATCAGAAAGAGAGAGAGGAAGAAAAGGTGTGATGCACCTCATTTTGAAGTTTTTACTTGCTGCTTCCAATCCGAGATTGATTTCCAAACTCCTTAGAATAACTTGATACCTACAATGCAATAGACAACAAAGAGAAACAAATAAATCCTACTCTACAATATTATATCAAACAAATTCATCTACAAACATTGAAGGAACAATAGACAAGAACATGCAAGAATACAAAATATTGAAGGAGATAGGCCAAATATATTAAAATGAGAACCTAAAGAGAATAATTACAAACATGGATGATGATTTATCACTCCTCCAAGCTGTCCTCGTCCAGACCCTTGCATGAAATATCCCAAGATCATAAATTTGAGATATTTGTTTGTCCTTTCTTCACCTTGGAATGGCCTCCTTTATAGGTTTGGGAGGCCTAACCACCATGAGTAGATTTGGGGATTAGTTGATGATATGAATCCTTTAGGTTAGGATATGATATTAATATAGTTCCATAGGATAACATTCGATCCAAACCAACGTCATCTTCAAAAGCTAACCTTTAGAAAGAGGCAAGATTCTCGAAATTTTCCTCTAACCAAAATCAATGCTCCCCTATAGTTAGAGAAAGAGCATTGATCCTAGATAAATTTTCCAAAAATAATGTAAAGGGGGGATTTATCTATGGGTTATCACTCCCACAGTATGTCCAGGGAGCGCTACCCTTTAAAAATGCCCAAAAAATGCTCGATTTTCAAGTAAAAAGTGTGTTTCTGGCCTTGAAATGATGGGTTTATTCCTACAATATGGCTTAGGGATCATGGAAAATGTTATTTGATGGTTTCAATGGGTTAAAATAAATACAAACACATAGAAAAGTGCATGTGAAACTTATTAAGGTGGATACGAAACTAGACGACACTTGCGACACTTACCAAGTTTCATATGACACTTTTACAACACTTGGGACACTTAGGGTGAGATACATAAGTGTGTCATTTTGATGTGTAACACCACTAAGATGGTCCAGTAAGGTTATTCCTCCAATTTTTCCACTCTGAAAGGTTCGAGATAGATGAAAAAAAATATAATGATCAAATATGGATCATCACTCTTGGGGAATTAAATATCTAAAGGATTTAGATAACACAACTTTGTGTAACATTTCACCCTCAAGATTTAAGGGTAATATTAAAATTTCGACAAATGACTAGGAATATATCTCGAAAAGGACCGAACCATGTTTAGAAATGACAAATATCTTAGAAAGGATATAATTTGAAGCACACCAAACCAAAAATTCTATAAATTCATAAACTTGGGGCACTATAAACCTAGTCAAACCAGACTCCCATACATGATAATAATTGACTAAGTCTCTAAAGTTTTGCATGGAGGACAAGCGAAGTTTGAATAGGTCAAATGATAAAATAGGATAAAAAACATCATTGTCCTTGTCAACTAAATTTTCTTCTTCATCTATCAATCATCTTTTAGTTTTGATTGACTTAGATGATTCCATCAAAATCAAATACTACATAACAAGGGAAATAAAAAATTACATGGGGTAATTTATTCTAGAGGACACTCAGGATGGAAATGGGGTCCACATCGGTAAATCGAACTATGTTATAATATTCATGATTTTGT
>JASDQU011100320.1:22508-38279 GCA_032191745.1 Picea mariana | reverse complement strand
ATGCATATAATTTATTTCATCATTTGTATAGTGGATAAAGCCTATATGAAAAATATTTTATCACTATTAATTAGATAGATCTTTCAGATTGTGATACTAAGAAAATATAATATAATGGAATTTATATTTGGGATTTCAACTAAGACAATATCTACATTCTATGATCCTCTGTGATGTAAATTTAAAAATAGTTTTTGTATTCTCATAAATAAGTTATTTTCTATTTTGATTTCATTATACTATATAAATTTCAATGTTTGTCAAGTCAATAAATTTCAGCTAACTTCTTCATTACATTTCTCTAAGTATAAATGCAAACCCAACATATAACCCATCAAAGAAGGAAGATACAAATTGTCATGAATCTATTGGATGCACAAGATAGTGATGGAAAAAATAATCCAAGTTCTAAAGAAGAAGAGAGCCTTGGAATTACCCTAGGTATCATGGTCTATGAATGCATTTCAGCATAATTAAGAAGAACTCCTTGGAAGCCACAGGTTTCAATCCAAAGGGAGTCAGGGTATGTACACGTCCATAGACAGAGGGATGCATGGTATGTACAGTTCCATAAACTGAAGCAGTCAAATTGTTGCATGGACAGGGTCCTTTGTCCCACCTTTTTTCCAGCTTTATCTGTGCATCAATATTATTCTAGTAATTGATATCATCATTCATTCAAATTCGTGGTCTAGTTTGGTTATACTACATTAAAGAGATGATTATAATCTCAACATTTAAACTCAAACAAATAAGTCAACATGCAAGAAAAATGGTTATGGGTTTTTATTTTTATTAATGCAATATTTGAACTCAAACAAATGAAGTGAGGTTCATGTTTGATGGAGGTAGGCCACATAATTCAAATGCATACAATTGTTAATGAAGTTTATTTTTAGGAAACAAGTGAACTGAGGTTCTTGTTTCATGGAGCAGGCCACATAATTCAAATAAATACAGTTGTTTGGGTGGTGTAGTTGGTTATCACGTTTGTCTCAGATATCATACATTGTCTTTTGAGCGAGGGAATAAAGTAGTCAGTTTCTTTCTCTTTGAGATTGAATTTATTTTTTCAACAAATATATGTTGGGCTCAGACATCGTGTGTTCTGTTGTGTATTATTTCTTGACAAAGGTTTTTGTAGTTGGGCATAACTACTTTCATCACAAAATAAGTTGCATTGATTTTTGAAGAATATCAAAAATAAGTTGCATTGATTGTTGAAAAATAGCAATATTTGATGATATAGAGAGAAAAAAAACATGGAGAAATAGAATCAAATGTGTGAGCGTGGGGCATGGAAGCATGCTCATACTGCAAATGAGGATGCATGTTGATGCTCATCCAACACAACCTACAACAAATAGTCTGCTACACATTGCAACAAACAACTCTCTTAACACACAACATCAATGGTGGCATTATTGCTTCGTAATCATCAAAACTTAACATTTTTAGTTTACAAATGGTGTAATTAATAGTCGGAGTGAGATCTCTCCACACACTTTTTCTTAAAAAAGTCAAATTCAATCCAATTCCAATAATCTTCTTAATTAATTCTTTCATCCTACTTTTGTAGCTAAGCATTTAACACCCTCTCTTCTACTCAACTTTATATTTGTGGAAAGATTTGAATCGTCATGAGGAATATTAGAGAATGGATTTTAAAGGAGATGAATATATGTTTAATTTAATAAAAGGATAGATAAATTTATGCTTAAATTGTAATTTTAAAGAGATGAGTATTGGATAAATGAAGTAATGTATTCCCAATCAGAAGCAGTTATGGTGGCACATGGATGTCTATTTTCAGTTATGACTCATGCGCATGTCTGAGAACAAAGATAATTTCTTCTACAATGGTTGGGGGAGACAAAGATAATTTATTCTGTAATGGTGGGGGGGAAATACTTTTTCCACAAGACTAACATTGTAAATGAATTAACGAAAAGGTGTTGAACACAACAAAACTAATCAGTCATTCTAGGATCAATATCAGATTTGTATGTACTACTTGAAGCTAAGGTGAGAATCTAGAATACCCAATTTCACTGTCTAAATAAATTGGAAGATAGTAAACAGGGGTTTTATCTGCTCAATCGATTTGGTCAGAGATCTGTTATGAATAATATGATTTAAGAACTAGAGGTCTGAGGATGGTGAAGTTGCATGTGAGGAGTACAGGTATGTATGATTTGCATTTCTAAAATTTAATTGCAATTAGTTGTCTATGTCCTTATCATGACATATTTAAAATTTTTGTGTTTATGATTATGATGTCAAGAATGCATACTATGTACACATGCATATTCATACATATATATGCATCTATATAGATATGGTAACAAGATTGTAAGCCTCGGAAAATAATACTTATTGACATGACCATTTTGATTAACATATATACCATGTAAAACCAATTAAAAGGACAACTCATATTGACAATTCTTCCATTGTGTCTAGGATAGGATTTTTAAATCCACCTCACTTCCTCCATATTTTTAATTTAAAATTTCCATAAGTACCTTGATATCTTGCTTATCTTAGGTACAACTACAAAACTTGACCGAAATTTGGATAAGGTTGCTTTAAAACATTTTTTTTAAATAAATACATGTACTCAATGTCCATAATAGCCTTAGACGTGTAGATGACCTTCATATTCCGAGCTTGGTGCTAATCACAACACTTAATCTGAAATTTGATAAACCACAGAGTGATAAGAATTTGTTCATGAATCCACAACATAGTTGTTCTGTTTAGAAAAATGAAAATACTAGGACCAAAAGAAGGGTAAGTTTTGGTAATTTAGAAAAAGGATGAAAGCATATTTTTTTCAATAGAAATGTCTGTGCTTGTCAAAAGAAGGGAGAAAATTGGGAAATTCAGGAAATAGGGATGAAAGAGAATATACTATTTGTTAAAACCTTACTTCTCCACCCACCAACTCGCTAGCGAGAATAGCAGTACGAGGTTGTCGACTAGCCTAGCTAGTGGGGTAGGTTTGGGGATAATCACAGTAGGAGATAGGCTAGCTTGGATTTTTTCATGAGTGAAAATGGGAATCTCACTACTTTCATTTATGTGAGAATGAAAATTTAAAACTGTAGTGGGGGGAATAGAGGTAGAAGGGATGACAAAAGGATAAAGTGCAAGTTGAATAAGAAGTTTCTGATGCAGGGGTGGGTAGAATGGTTGTAAGGAAAAGGATTTATGTGGGTTGTATTTCACCAGTTGAAAAGGAAACTTCCATAAATCCATGTCTGGGGGTTTCCATCAAGTGTGAGAATCCTATCATGGGAGAGAACAAGGTTTTCATAAACAAGTAGTTGGAGAATTGAAAAAAATAATTGAGGGAATGGAGTAAATCCATGTAGGGATACTAACTATTGGTATTATTTTCGATTGAAAGTGATTGGGACAGGTTAAATTCAATCATCTTTTGAGGCCTGCCCATATAATCAGGTTCACCATTTGATCTTGATTCTCACTAACTTTGAGAACCCTTCCAATAAATACTAATACCCAATTACTAACCAGTGAATTATTTCTAACACAACTCAATTTCCCATCATCGAAACCTACCATTCAAATTTTATTTGAAACCTACACATACCATAATTACTCATTGATAGGAGTGAATGAATGGATCTACTCTATTTATTTAAAAGTTCCTACACAACATTCCAAATAACAACACCTCTGTTGTTCCATACTTTCAGTATTAGCATGAGAAAGATCACTTTATTTTTAAATGAGTATTCAGACCACTTAAACCAGTGATACATATGGTTATACAAATCCCTTGTTGAGCACTCTCATTCTCTTGACGAAAAAACAAATTCTGCCTCGGTGTTTTAAGGTGTCAAACCCAATGTTAATGCTCATGTTAACCCAATGTTTCAATCTGGGCTTTCAAGGTAGCATTCTATTTCTTCATAAATATGTCTAACACTCTATATTCCTTAATCCTCTCCTTCCAAGAAATCACTTTATCTCTTTTCATTCTAACCATGTTTTCATCCTTAGGATCATCGAGGAAATCTATCCTTCTCCTTTTCCTGCTGGTGGATGCCTCTGATGTATCAAGTGCAATAGGTTGCTTGCATTTATTGACTCTCTTCTTCTTTCCAAGATGATTCTCAGGATATTCTTCATAGGTGAACTCAGACCAAAACAAAAAATACCCCCATGTTTTCTTCCTTTTATTCAGTTCTTCAATGATGAGTAATTTAATCAAAGCACAATGAAAAATTATGATCTCAGTCTTAGCAGGATTGGCTTTGACCTTGTTAGACATTTTTACTAGGATTTTCCAAATAAAATAGGGCATATTGAGTGGATGAGTACCTGTGAAATGTTCCATTAATCTAATGTGATACATGAAATTTGAATTATACCGTCTCTCATAGGTTATATACCTTTGAATAAAAACCAATAGTTCATTCCACTCCTTCCTTATGTAATCCCTTGGAACACTCTTCCCTATTTTCCATCCTTGATGTCATGTAAGCCCTTGGAACAAACTTGACAAACAAAACCCTTGATGCTTGCAACATTGTCTAAAGGATTGAAAAACTATGTTTCTTTTTCCAAATATGTAAAATGAGTATATTACAGTTTAATGAACACATTTCGCTATTATTATATATGTGTTTTGTACTTTATCAAAAACAATTCCAAGACTTTACAAGTTTTTATAATTCAATGAAAAATTTTCCAAGATTTTACAAGATGTTATAATTCAGTGAAAGATTCACCAAGATTTTATAAGATTATATAATTGACTAAAAGATTCGCTAAAAAATTATATACACATATTATATAATTGATAAAATAGCCTTCATTTTTTCCTATGTTTCATGGGGATTCACCCATTTATTATATATATAAATTTAGGGGTGGTTCTTAAAATCACCCATGTCTTCAACATTGTCTCACTTTTCAAGATGTCTTTTAGCTGCTGAAAACTCTCCTCACACTTGGAAGTCCATTCAAATTTCACTCTCTTCTTTTTCAAATCAATGATTGGGTTGCAATCTTTGAGAATCCTTTTACAAATCTTTGGAAATAAACAAAAAAAAACCATGAGTGATTTGACCTATGTCACACTTCTTGGAGTTGGCCATCCTCTAATGGCCTCTATCTTCTCGGGATCAACTACTATCCCTTCTACTAAAACAATATTCCCCAAGTAGTGAATATTCTTTTGATAAAATATTCACTTGCTTATATTGGCATACAACTGATGCTCTCTTAAAACTTTTAGCACCATTATTAAATGTTGCTCATGTTTCTCTTTTGTCTTTGAGTATGTTACACACCAAATTCCCACACTAGTAAGTGTCACACTTGAATGTTGTAGTGTCATTACCATGTGAGAATATTTTCCATAATCCCTAGGTATGTAGAAGGAGAAATTAATTATGTGAAGGTCAAAATACTATGTGCACATGTATTATTCATTATTATTCATGAAAAGGAAATTAATTTGGTGTGAGAATCTACCTCACATTTAGTTTCCTAATCTCAAGGAGAAGTTGAAAATCTCATGGATGGTTGAGAGATTTTCTCAAACCAAAATCCTAATTTAATGGATATTGAGAGATATTTCCTCCTTAAAATCCTTGAGATATATTTTCTCCCTAAAAATCTTGGAGATCCCAATTTAGTGGATCTAGTGAGTGATCTTCTCCTTGGATTGTTGAGTTACTTCTCAAATGGAAAATTATTTAAATTTCTTATGTGAGAACTTAGGGGAGGAATTTCTAAGAGTATGAAACCTTTGTTCTTATGACATTCAAGAGAGAGTTGGAGAAACATTCTCATTATCGTCAGGCAGTGCACAAAAGGGGGTTGGAAAAGAGAAGCTTGGAGGAAATATTGCATCACATCGACATGGTTGTAAGTATGTTCTATTGTTTCTAATTATGAATATAACTTGGTCTATTTACTCATTCTTGTCTTATTCAATTTAATGCATGAATGTTTTTTATAGTTTAACTTAGATAGATTGATTTTTATCTAATGTTAGATAGTAGAAGAGAAGGGTTGTTTTACTTTTTGCAGGAAGATTGCAAGAGTTTTCTTCTACCAGGACTTGGATTAGTTATGACACTGGAACAACGAGGAAAACTTACAATAAGAAGGTTAGATCTCTCTCTTTCTCTCTTTCGCCTCAACCTTCATGCATGAAAATATAGAATAGTTAGGAAAGAAGGACGTTAGTGTCCACTTGTTCTCTTCTATCCTGAACTGAAGAGAACCCAGTTCATGGGGAGTTCAACCTGTCCGCAGGGTGGAATTTTTCACAATAGAGTAGATGAGTATAGGATGCATGGTTAAAATTTCTCTAACATCGACAACTCTTGGAATTCCTTGTAATTATGGATAGATCCATGATCAATTAAAATTTCTATGGGATGGTTATCCATATTACCTTCCACTTCAATCATGAGGGATTCATATTTTTCTTTCTTGTTATCCAAGGATGCATAAATCCTTGGCATGTTTCCTCCCATGTCTTCAACTATCTTAGTCTCTTGAATGTTGTGGACAATCATCATTCTCTCTCCTTTGTGAGGGAAGTCCCTATATAAGTGATTTCACTCACATATCCAACATTGTACATGCTATTTCCTTGGCCTTTTCCCAAATGAATATGTAGTCTTGTGCTCATTTTGGGTTGACTAACCTTGCTGATTTTCCTGGGAGTTTTTCTCGAAAAAGGGTGGCTTAAAACATTTCTGCCTTTGATCCTTTTTACCCTTTGTCTTGTCATTCCAATATTTTTGGAAAAGTTTCCTTCCTCTTCTTTGCTAATAAAGATGCTTTTCTCTCCTTATGGATTCCTCCAAGGTCCTATGGTTATCATATTGTATGTTGTCACTGTAGAAAGAAGGTAGCCCACTTAGAAACCTTTGGATTTTGACTTTCTCATCCTTTATGAAGTTAACATACTTCAGTAATTCAAAGAACTTCTTCTCATATTCATCCATTGTCATGCTTCCCAATTTGAGTTCAAAGAACTCTTTCATCTTCCTTTCATAGTAATGCTCAGAAAAATATTTCTCTTGGAAATATCCTTTGAATTTCCTCCATTATATCCCCTTCTTATCAAGTTTCTTGGCTTTCTAAAGATGATCCCACGACATGGTTTCCTTTCCTTGCAAGTGGTAGGTTTCAGTTCTAGCTTCCACCCTTGAGGGGTGATCATGCCGTTGGAAATATTTCTTCATTTCCAGCAGCCAAGTCTCGACCTCTTCTCTTTTCTTGTGCTCAAAATTGAAATTTCGTGGCTTAATTTTCCTTAGTTCACCTTGAAAGATGTCTTCCTATGGCCTTCTCCTTTGCTTCCTAACGTGAGACACACTTGGGATACTACCTAGCCCTAAACTTGCATGAGTTATTCTAGTGGATTTCCTAGGAGAATGATGGCACCTTCTCATTCTTCTCGACTTCCTATGATTCCCATGATCATCATTTTTTTCTTTGGGATGTAGATGTTGTCACTTTTCTAGCGCTAGTTGATTGCTTGGTGCAAGAGTATTTGTTAAATTTCTTATGAAACATATTAAGGATCTAAATTATCTCTTCCCGAGCCTTCATAATCCTTTCATTGTTGTCCCTATAGCTCTCACTTCATTATGCAGGCTTCTCATAGTTACAGGCTCTTGTCTACCTCTCCTTCTATTAGACTCTGTCTCAACATTTCCCATGTTGACATAAAGACCTTGGACCTCCTCCTCATGGATGTAATATGCTTGGGCATCTTACATAACTCCAATCCTCATATAAGAACCAATTTTTTTTTTCTTGTACCTCTAATTCTGTAAGAAATGTGCATGTAATAATTATCGTTAGAACATGCATACTATAAAACATTTCATTAATTAGAATAAAAATTATTATTCATCTCAATTTATGAAGAACACGATGAAATAACTCAAAATTTGATTCCATTAAACACATTCCTCTTTGAAACAACTCTCCAATAGTTGTACTCATGCCTCATTTTGAGTCCCGAGTGAAAAGTTACAACATTTACAAGTTGCAATTTCCACTCACTTAATGTTGTAGAATTTACTTTATCACTTTCTGTAAAATTTTAGCACCCAATTCAAAATTATGGGTGGAAATATGTCTTATCCTCCTTAATACCTTTCCAACGACTACTTTTTTTCTAAAATATGAGCTCCGAGATGAAAGTTATGATTCGTAGAATTTTAGTCTATTTTTCCCATTTTATCCATGTATGCTACATGTGTCTTTTTTCTCTTCCTAAACATTTTAACATACCTAGATTCCAAATATGGTTCCATGGCTGTATTATATGGTTCATAATATTTTCATATATTTCTCCTAAGCCCCAAACAAATTTATGAGCAAGGAGTTATGCTCTCTGGAAGTAAACCGGTGCTGCAATTTTACCTTATTGTTTCAACTATAACTTTCTCATACAAGATTTGTTTTGTGAATATAATAACTCATTGGAAAGATTTCTCCGAGCTCTTTTATTTGAGCTACAAAAATAGAACATTCTATTATTATGGATTTTGATTACCTAAAAACATCGTTTAGGGCCTCAAAATAGCCCCATAAGTTTAAGAACTTCAAAAATATGAAAACTTCAAAGAAAACTAATTGTTTTACTATTATAACAACCTTTAAATTTGATCCGTAGATCTCAAATTGGGTGAAATCTGAGTCATTGATCTGCTAATCCTTTCCAAACCTCGTGGATCAATTTCCATCTTCAATTGATAACTTAAATCAATTTGTACCATTGATTTCCAACACTACATTGGCGATCGACGATTCTCTTTGGAAAACCAAACTTGCTCGTGAATCTCCCTGAACCTCGATCATCGACCATCCGAGAATTTCATTGGAAACTACTTGTTTATAAAAAAAATCACCAAACCCTGACCATTGGCGATTGATCATCTCTTGGTTGACATGGAAACCATGCTAATGTGGCATGACACATGGACATAGACATGGCACTTTGGCTGACATGGATGACACATTGACATGGACATGGCACTCTGGCTGACATAGCATGACATGTCACCCTCCTATTTCCTTATTGAAAATCGACAAATTCTCTTGCAATAATTGAACATCACACTAATTATTCTGATCCCCGATCATTGACCATCTATGATCGATGATTTCCTTTCATATGCATAAAAATTTCGCCAAATTATGTCGATCCCCAACCATCGGTTGTTGGAGATTGAAGATTTTCTTTGGCTGAACCAAACTCTTCGCCAAACTTGTCGATATGACCATCGGCCATCGATGAATTATCTGGGTCGATTGAAACACTTTTCTTATTTCACCAACCCCTGATCATCATCCATCGACAAATTATTTTGGCGAACTCCAACACCCATAATTTTTTTACTAAATCCCCGATGAATTTGAGCCGGTGATCTACTGTTCAAAATGATCTTGACTGTTGATCCAATCCAAACTCCCAACGACCGAAAATGAATTCAGACCTTCAATCCATATCATTTTACCAACTGTCAAAAATGAATCTCGACCATTGAGCTACCTGACCTTGCTAACTCTGAAAAACCTTATAAATTTTTAAATCTATTACAATGAATCTAGGATATTGTTGTCAAAATTAAACAAGATATTAGTCGTTGATTCACCAAACTTCGCTCCATTCTAAAACGACTATTAAAACATGAATTTCGACCTTCCAGGTCTAATTTAACTCTGCAACTTTGAATATTGATGTGATTAAACCTCTCTTCAATGGCTATGAGGCAAATCTGACTTGACTTTGCTCACAAATTTGGGTATTTTTCTCTGATTTTTCACCATTTCCCCCCAAATTCTTGTAGACAAAAATCTGTAACAAAATTTTTTCCCAATTTACACTTGTCCTAGCCCATACAAGCTCGATGTTTTAACCAGAGGATCTAATACCATAATGTGATGTTCCCCAACCCAGTCGAGGACCATTACGTGCAGAAAACACATAAATCATTTTTTTTTTCTAAATAATTTCCTGTAGCTTACCATCTATGAATTACAACCAAATTTAACTTTTTTATATTACCATTAGTTAAATGCAGATACAACAGTCTAAAATAAACATGAAATGCAGCTAATAAACTCAAATAAAACAACATATAAATCCTTTTAAACATAGAGTGAATGCACAACATTTTAACTCATAAATATAACACATACACTAGATAAAACACTTATATTTTAATTTAGTTGTGCAACCAGCTGCTTAGGATGGACGTTCCACCCAACCATAGAATTGTTGTTCCAAATGTCAAAATAAAATCACCCCCAAGATGGGTCTAGCAATCCACAAAAGAGGGTGGTCTCTCACTGTCCACTCATGACTCAAAAATCCCACAACCCACTTGTATTTTCCTACAACTATACAAATTTTCCACCAACTCTCTTCTTCTCGACCTTTCCAACTCAAGGAATGTACACCTTCACCGATTTTATTCTCTTCGGTATCCCATTCATTTACCAGGTTATATCTAGAAAATGTAACCAATAATATCTCTGCTGGGAACTCAAGGGAACTCATTGCCAAGAAAACTACCAACAACAACAACAACAAACACTTGTTGTTACAATGCAACTCACATAGGATTTTTCTCTTTAGTTTTGACAATCTTGATCTTCAGTATTCATCTCCAAAATGATCCAAAAATGATCCAGCATGCTGCAAAATTCTCCCTCTATGGTTTCTCCAGCTCCAATCTCTTCTTCCCTACTCTCTACTTGATGTTCATGCAAAACATTGATTGTGTAAAACCACTGTAACTTCCCATACACATTTCCTCTCCTTTGGCTTTCTTGCTTGACTCACACACTTCCCCAAGATAATTGTACTCATCCCCCATGCTCCCAATAACTATGGGATGTGAATTCTCACACCCACCCTCTAACATGTATTCAATGACTGGCTTTGAGAACGCTCAATCATAAATTAGAAAGTTCACATACCAATAGAAATTTTAGGAAGTGGGTTGGATTAATAGTTAGACATGGTTAATTCCCCCTTGGACCCTTCTATTATACATTCTCTTAGACCCTCCCCTCTCTTGTGGATTAATTATCCCCCATATATGTCCATGTACCCTTAGCAGTTGGCATCACATTTTATTATTAAAAATCAGAATTACAATTCCCATATGCATCACTTGGCCGTAGCCACACATTGTATCTACATTAAGCATTAATTAAATGGGGGATTATATTGGGGATGTTACATCTTGGAAAATTAGAAAAGGGTGATAGAGTGAAATACCACCCTAATCACATTTTCATTTAAACTATGGTTTTTCATTTGCAAAATCATTCATAAACACTTAGGAAATTAATTAGATAGAGAAAGAACCATAAGTTGAAGTATTTGTCTTTAGCAAAATTCTCAATGTTTTTGTAAATATTTACTTTCCACACTTTACTTTTGATCACTTCAATTCAACATTGTTTTTCTCCACTTGAAACACATACACAAAGGACCTAAAGAGTCTTCTTCAACACAAGTATGATCTTCATCCTACACCCATAAAGTGATATTTGTGAATTAGAAAGGGTTAGAACTCTAAAATAACTCCTTTGTCATACTAATTAATCAAATCCATTAGTTCATGACATCAACATATCCCCCTCAAAAGTAACCAATATAATCACCTAGCTAACTTAATTCCACCATTTGAGGTCATAAAATGATTTATAGTGTAGGTTATGTTTGTGGGGATAGGTATCCAAATAACTCCCCATAGTCAACTATAATCTTAAACATAGTTGTTTTCCCAGGGATCTTGAAATCCTTTTGTATCAAGTGTGAAAAGACCAATACAAGGATATTACCTATGGGGTCATATGCTGAGGTCAAGTTATTTTTTCCAGCCTCTTCTTTCGTGGAAAAATCCCCTACATTATTGGGATTACTACAATGTACCAATGCCCGTATAGGAAGAAAATTCCATAAAGAGTACTAAACAAAGATATAATAACCAAATTCCAAATAAATAAATAACTATTGGGAGAAAGAGAAAATATTGACTCACCAGGAGTCCAATGGTTGATGTCATTCCTGATTGTCAGAGTCCCTTCATTATTTTCCATTGGTTCCTCTACAACCTGCAAGAATCACAAACAAACAAACCTATACAGAGAGGTAGTTATACTAATAACTACCCATTATTTCTATGAAAAATGATTGAAAAATCAGAGAAATTAGTATTCTATGAAGCATATATAAAATAAATGAAAATTTAGACAATATCAAAACAATACACTTCGAAGAAATGAGTTTCTGTATTATTGATGAACAACAACTAGGTAGTTACAAATTTTACCTATCTGATGCAATGCTACCTTGTCAAAAGAGATCTCATATTCCTCCACCTCGGCTCCTGCTATAAGGATTGATTTTGACACTGAATTCACCACAAACCGAAAGAGAATATATGGGAGACTCTTGGTTAGATAGGTTAGTGACCATAAGAAAGCTGGAAATAAGGATTTCAAGGTCAAAAAACCAGCAACAACAGGGATATGTATGGGATTACAGACTCAACAAGGATAACCAGATAGGTGTTTGCTCTTATGCGCAGAGTATCATTACCTTTATCCTTGAGGAAAATGATCCTTTTGTGCAGTATATAGTTGGTTATAGATGGTTGCATATAGGTAAAAGGAGTTAGGAAACTAATGAAACCTGTAACTCAACATTTAATTCGACACAATTATATGTTTTTTTAGCATTTATTAGCATGTACAAGAATGTCCTTTGAGTGGCCCGCATGTATGCGAGCTACATAATTGTAAGGGCATGTACATCCTCCAAAAAAACATTTTTTAGAAAGAATCAAGGAGGTATGGGGAATATTTTTCTGTAGGGAGGATATGCATAAGGCTAGAAAGAGCATCAACACTTCAATGGTGTAAATTGATGCTATAATGAATGCCTCCTAATATGTGAGGTCAGAAGATCAACTGATGACTGGAATACATTATATGTATTTGAAGAGTAGTTATCTAGGGTGAAGGTCACTAGAATTCAATCTAAGGACAACAACCAACATAGAAACAAGTCAGAAAACTCAATTCTTGAGGTGGGCATGCTCATGGTCAAGTGTGATGATAAGCATGGTCACTAATCAAGTACATTGGGGATCCATGAAGAATGTATATAGAAAGAAACATTCATGGTCACAAAATATATACATAGTGGATCCATGTCAAATATAGATCATAGCCATGGAAGAGATACATAGTGGATCCATGTCTCAGAATATGTGAAGGATATCTGGGGCAAGAGCTGGTAATTGATGCTTCACAAGTACCAATGTGAGGAGTTTTACTTTCCAATTGAAACTTGGGAAGCAACATAAAAGGGGTGATGCTACTACATTCCCTATTTCTTAAAAATAACTACCATGGTATGAGTTATCCACCATGCGAATAGATGTGTTGAATTCAAACACAGTGAGACACCATTTGATTACTAGTCATTGATATATACTGTTAACAAATGTGAGACAACCCACTAATAATGATAATGGGCGTTAAGGTACCTAGTATAATATAACAAGTGTGAATAGAGGATCTGATGTTGAAGACCTGGTAGAATATACCGATCAAGGGACATTGATGTATTCCCACTGTCAATAGCGAGGGAAACTGCCACCGATTACTACAAGCCCCAAGGTACTAATAATGACTCTAGATCCTTGTCCCAGAGAAATATGTGATGAAGTCGATAGGAAGAGATCCAATGGAAGAAGGTAATTAAGGAATCCCCCATCATCCAACATGAGGAGTAGTAGATGACCAAAGATTTGGAAGGACTCAGATGAAATATTGAAAGGAACACCACCAAGTACGTCTCTCATGTGTACCATATGAAAATAACACATGAAAGAGACGCTCTGAATAAAAACCAATAATGAATACTGTCGAAAAAGGAAAGGAAACCACCAATGGGGACAAATTGAATACAAGGTACTGCACAAATCCCAATGTGTGAATAATGTTATTTTCGACGAACACACGGGATACCACTTAGTTAGAGACCAATGATGCCATTCCATCTACCGAGCACAAGGTCATCTATCAATGATGTAAATAGGCATAGGGTGCAACTCTAGGTCAAAATATTAGAGCAATTTGTTGTAGTCGATAAGAGGTTAACCCGCCAATAGGAAGTCAATGAGGACCCTCCATACTTGCACGAGTATAGGACAAAGATACTCTTGATTTTGAGATGTACTTGATACATGGGAAGACTGAATTGCGAAGCCAAGAATTCTGCGGAATGGCCGACACAGAATAAAAATTCCTCTTAACAAAAACACGACAAATTATGTGACTCAAAAATCATAGACTAAAAATGAACACTGACATAAGTTTGTGATGCAAGAGGCAATGAGAGAATCTCCATAGTGATTGGAAGAATAACCAGTTGAAGGAGTGACAACCCTATGTAATTGGTTTGGTTTCCTAAATCCATACTAACCCAAATTGTTGAGACTTGACTAAAAAAATTGTGTTTTGTTCATAGGCGACTCGACTATTGCCAATAAGGATAAAGAAGACTCATTCTTTTTTTTATTTGATTTTTTTTTCTTTTTCACATTGGAAATCCTGAAAAAAGAATAAAAGAGTGCTAAAATACATGGAGGAAATGAGTGTCGCAGGCAAGAAAACTAGTTCCAAGCGTAAGGAACAGACCTATGCTCAATGCAAGGAATTATGTGCAAGATATGGAAAATTAAGGGAATGTTTCCTCCTAGGTTACAGGTGTCAAATTGTAATGGAAAATCTTATAATGCTAGCAATTGAAGAGAATGTATAAATGGTTAAGAAACGACAAGTTGAAGCTGACATTAGGCTTAAAATCATGAGAGATAAAATTAAATGCATAATTACAACTTAACATGAAAGTATGGGAGCCCTGTGGGTAAAAGGCTAGAAAAATATTGAGAAGAACACGAGGTTTTTGATGCAATGTCATGACGGGACTAACAGGACCCCTGAGCCTAAGAAAAATTTTAGCATGGGCACCAAAAGGTAAAGTAGGTGCTAAACTAGGATTCCCATGACGATAGGCTCTACCAAGAACTGAACGACACCTAAAAATGATTGGAGAGGCTTGTCACCAATAAGTGGGTTGACTCTAAGGAATATGTATAATTGCTCACTGATAATGAAAAATGAAAGGTGGAAACGATCCTACCCTATATGCCAATGACAATAACATTACCTCAAAAGTCAGAAAAATTTGACTTAGTGGGAAAAAAAACGCTATTCCAATCATCCTCCCTACAAAATCTCAACTCAAACCATCATCTTGTACTAAACATTTGGTCTATTAGGCATTTTAATGACCAAAAGTGATAGAAATTGTGTAAAAGTGGGTTAAAATATTCTATATATGATCCTGATTTATGAGCGAAATGAAATGAATAATACATTGAATATAATAACATAGAGATACATAGAACAACAACAGATATCCAGTGAACAATAACTTCTATTGAATGAATAAAATAGGTTGAAACTGTAAAACTGCAGAACTGGAAACAACTTGCTCGAATGGTGGTAGCTATCTCTGAGAAGAGATGTGGCTGCTACACATATATGTTTGAGAAAAATGATTACAATGAGGCTCCAAAGGCATTTTTAACATTACTCATGAATTCCAAAACCCTAGACATCTGAAAAACTAACCCTAGGAGATGAAATGCCAAAAGTTATGTGGGCCCC
>JASDQU011100320.1:11572-22488 GCA_032191745.1 Picea mariana | reverse complement strand
TGAGAAGAGATGTGGCTGCTACACATATATGTTTGAGAAAAATGATTACAATGAGGCTCCAAAGGCATTTTTAACATTACTCATGAATTCCAAAACCCTAGACATCTGAAAAACTAACCCTAGGAGATGAAATGCCAAAAGTTATGTGGGCCCCGATGGGTAAGTTGACACCTCAACTTCCCGGGGTCATAACTTTTGCATACAACCTCTGTTTTAGGTGTGTGATATCCCATTGGAAAGGTATTTTCGAGAAATACACATTGTGCCAGCAAACTTTGACTATGTTTTAGTTTCACTGTGGCAAGCCAAAAAAACACTATTTAGGGCCCCAAAATGGCCTTGGAAGTACAAAAAGATGTGATGACATGAAAAATTAAAAAATAAGCCATTTGGATTAGGTGGGTGGACACCAATATCCACCTATAAGATGTGTAGGGCTTCATATATCCCCAGAAGTGTAGAACCAACAATTACAAAGAAGTACAAAAGAATGTGTTGAACTAAAAATTGTTAAGAGGAGCCAATTGGAATAGGTGGGTAGCCACCAATATCCACCTGGATCAGTCCTGCCCCCTTAAGAAGCAAAGGTCTCCATTGCATTGAGTGCCCCCATCAGGTGAGGAAAATTCTGTTGAATTTATCCCCGGGTGAGCCACTTGCCTTGGTGTAGGAGCTGCCCTACCTTGACAACCCGATAAAGTTGGATCCTCTACTGGCGAGTGCCCTTGACCTGTGTGCCCACTATATGATCAGTGGATGCCTATTCCATGTAGTTAGGGTTGATATTTATTGGTTTCAACTGTTCTATGATCTCTGAGGTCTCCAATAAGGCTAGAAAATATGGTCGGAGGAGGTCGACATTGAAAACTAGGTGCAAACAAAGGAAGGGGGGAGTGTTGAGCTCAAAAGCATTGTCACCCATAACCTTGTTAATAGTGTAATGCCCATAGTGAAGTGGACAGAGCTTCTGCTGGGGCCCTGTAAGGCGTTCTTTCTGCAAATGTAACCATACCTTGTCTCCCACCTGAAATTTGTGTGGTACTTAATGTTGATCATGGCGTTGCTTATACTTAGCATTGAATTTCTGCAAAATCTCATGGACTTTTTGGCGGATGTGATGAATCCGCTCAATGAATCTGGTGGCTTTGTCGGCCTCAAATTGAACATTGAAATAATCTACCTGTGTTTTGCAAGAGGTAGCGCAATATCAATCGAACCCAAGGGTTGGAATCCCATCCCCACATGAAAGGGGCTATGGCCAGTGGAGCTATGGAGAGCCTTTTTGTAGCTGTGATGAACATAGAGAAGAATCTCATCCCATGTACACAAATGGTTAGAGTTATACATGCGTAGGATGTGCACAAACATTCGATTGACGACCTCTATTTGGACATCAATTTGAGGGTGGAAGGCAGTTGATTTAGTGAGCTTAGTGTCCAACAATGACCAGAGACTCGACCAAAGTGTGTTGAGGAACCTACTATCTCAATCGATGATGATGGTCTGTGGTATCCCAAAATGGACCCACACTCATTCAAAGAAGAGCTTAGCAATATCTGTCATTGTGATTCTCTTCTTGCAAGCAGTGAGAATGGCCATATTTGAAAACTGATCAACCACCACAAATACACAATCATTTCCTTTCTTGGTGGATGGAAGGCCAGACATGTAATCCATTGATATGGATTCCCAATGCCTCTCAGGAGTAGGAAGAGGGGTGTATGAGCCTTGCTTCTTGATGTTTGGCTTGGTAATGGCATAGGCAGCACAAGATCTGATATACTTGTTGACATCCTGGAAGTTCTGGCCAATAAAAATGTTTTTGTATAACGACCACAGTTTTCTCCACGTCAAAATGTCCTGCCATTCAACTGTAGGGAGCCTCCCAAATCATCTTTGCACACTCTCTTGCAAGAACACAGATATGGCCAAAATGCAATAACAGTCCATCCTGAATGTGAAAATTGGTGACATTCATGCCTATACATGACTTAACGCTTGATCAAGGGTATGAAAAGGACAATTGATAAAATTAAATGCATAATTACAACTTAACATGAAATTATGGGAGCCCCGTAGGTAAACGGACAAAACAATATTGAGAAGAACATCAGGTTTTTGATGCAATGTCATGGTCGGACTAATAGGACCCTTGAGCCTAAGAAATTTTTTAGCATGGGCACCAAAAGGTAAAGTAGGTGCTAAACTAGGATTCCCGTGATGATAGGCTCTACCAAGAATTGAGTGACACTTAAAAATGACTAGAGAGGCTTGTCACCAATAAGTGGGTTGACTCTAAGGAATATGTATAATTGCTCACTGATAATGCAAAATGAAAGGTGGAAATGATCCTACCCTATATGCCAGTGACAATAACATTACATCAAAAGTCAGAAAAAAATTGACTTAGTGGGAACAAAAACACTATTCTGATCATCCTCCCTACAAAATCTCAACTCAAACCATCATCTTGTACTAAACATTTGTTCTATTAGGCATTTTAATGACTGAAAATGATAAAAAATGTATAAAAGTGGGTTAAAATATTCTATATATGATCCTAATTTATGAGCGAAATGAAATGAATAATAGACTTAATACAATAACACAGAGATAGAGAGAACAACAACAAATGTCCAGTGAACAATACCTTCTATTGAATGATTAAAATAGGTTGAAACTGTAAAACTGCAGAACTGGAAACAACTTGCTCAAATGGTGGTAGCTATCTCTGAGAAGAGATGTGGCTACTACATGCATCTGTCTGAGAAAAATGATTACAATGAGGCTCCAAAGGCCTTTTTAACATTACTCATGAATGCCAAAACCCTAGACATCCAAAAAACTAACCCTAGGAGATGAAATGCCAAAAGTTATGTGGGCCTCGATGGGTAAGTTGGCACCTCAACTTCCCGGGGTCGTAACTTTTGCATACAACCTCCATTTTAGGCGCGTGATATCCCATTGGAAAGGTATTTTCGAGAAATACACATTATGCCAACAAACTTTGACTCTGTTTTTAATTTGACCGTGGAAATCCAAAAAAACATTGTTTAGGGCCCCAAAATGGCCCTGGAAGTATAGAAAGATGTGCTAACATGAAAAATTCAAAAATAAGCCAGTTCGATTTGGTGGGTGGACACCAAACTCCACCTAGAAGATGTGTAGGGCTTCAGAAATCCTCAGAAGTGTAGAACCCACAATTACAAAGAAGTACAAAAGAACGTGTTGAACTAAAAATTGTCAAGAGGAGCTCGTTGGAATAGGTGGGTGGACACCAATATCCACCTGGATCATTCCTCCCCCCTTAAGAAGCAATCGTCTCCATTGCATTGAGTTCCCCCATCAAGTGAGGAAACTTCTGCTGAATTTCGCCCTGGGGGAGACACTTGCCTTGGTGTAGGAGCTGCCCTACCTTGACAACCCGATAAAGTTGGATCCTCTACTAGCGAGTGCTTTTGACCTGTGTGTCCACTATCTTATCAGTGGATGCCCATTCCATGGAGTCAAGGTTGAGCTCTCTTGGTGTCAATTGTTCTACGATCTCCGAGGTGTTCGATAAGGGTGTAAAATATGGTCAGAGGAGGTCGACATTGAACACTGGGTGAAAGCCAAGGAAGGGGGAGTGTTGAGCTCAAAATCATTGTCACCCACAACCTTGTTAATATTTTAAGGCCTATAGCGAAGTGGATGGATCTTCTGATGGGGATCTGTAAGGTGTTATTTCTGAAAATGTAACCAGACCTTGTCTCCCACCTGAAATTTGTGCGGTACTTAATGTTGATCATGGCACTACTTATACTTAGCATTAGATTTCTACAAAATCTCATGGACCTGTTGACGGATGTGCTAAATCCACTCAATGAATCTGGTGGCTTTGTCGGCCTCAGATTGAACATGGAATGAATCTGCTTATGTTTTTTCAAGATGTAGTGCAATATCAATGGGACCCAAGGATTAGAATCCCATCCCCACCTGAAAGGGGATATTTCCAGTGGAGCTATGGAGAGCCTTGTTGTAGATGTGTTGAACATAGGGAATAATCTCATCCCATGTACACAAATTCTTAGAGTTATACATGTGTACGATGTGCACAATCATCCGATTGAAAACCTCTGTTTGGACATCAGTTTGAGGGTGGAAGGCAGTTGATTTAGTCAGCTTGGTGTCTAACAGTGACCAGAGACTCGACCAAAATGTGTTGAGGAGCCTATTTTCCCAATTGGTGATGATGGTTTGTGGTATCCCAAAATGGACCCACATTCGTTCGAATAAGAGCTTAGCAATATCTGTCATTGTGATGCTCTTCTTGCAGGCAGTGAGAATGGCCATATTTGAAAACCGATCAACCACCACAAATACACAATCATTTCCTTTCTTGGTGGACAGAAGGCCAGACATGTAATCCATCGAGATGGATTCCCAAGGCCTCTCGATAGTAGGAAGAGGGGTGTATGAGCCTTGCTTCTTGAAGGTTGGCTTGGTAATGGCATAAGCAGTGCAAGATCTGATATACTTGCTGACGTCCTGTCAAAGTTTTGGCCAACAAAATTTTTTCTGTAGAACGACCACAATTTTATCCATGTCAAAATGTTTTTCCATTCAACTGTAGTGAGCCTCCCCAACAATTTTTCATGCTCGTTTGCAAGAACACAGAGATGGACCAGATGGCATAACAGTCCATCATGAATGTGAAAATTGGTGACATTCGTGCCTATTAATGAAGTGAGTGCCTTGGTCACTCATCAAAATCCTTGGGCATCCAAACCTAGTGATCACTTGCTCAAACATGAAGTTTGTTGTTGTCTCTGTGCTGCAATATTTTACTGGTGTTTCTTTTGCCCATCTCGTTAAGTACTATGTCACAGTAACAATATATATTTCTCCTCACCTCTTTGTTGGTGGTTTAATTGGTCCCACAAAATCTATTGCCCATTTTTCGAATACTTGAAGGGTTACGTGTGGTCTTAGGGGCATCTCATCCAGTTTATTAGGTTTTCCAACCCTTGACATACATCACATCTCTGGTAGTAGTCCTTTGCATCTTTGTAGATGGTTAACCACCATAGTCTTGCGCACAATACCTTCTGCACGGTAGCTTTTGTTGCATAATTTCCTCCAGTAATTCCCTCATGGACCTCTGCTAAAATACTAGGCCTTTCATGTTCTAGTACACATCTTACCAATATGTTGTATGCACCCATCTTGTATAAGTGTCATGCAATCAATTGATAGTCTGTAGCTCTGAATATTGAAGCAAGAGCATCCTTCCACATCAGCAGATACACCAGCAAGCCAACACATAGACACGCATTGGGGAAAGAGAAAGGTACAGACCCTCCCATTTTTAAATTTTAACTATGATCCTATAGGGATCAATGCTGTAACGTCGAATTGGTCAACATGGGAGTTCTTATGTCATATTTCCACTACATTTTGATCTACCGGTCATTTGAGAATCCAGAGGATCTTAGATCAATGGTTAGCATTGACTTCGGTCTTCGGCTCTTCGGGTAGTTTTTGGTTTCCCCCGAAGGACAAAATCCCAGAGTGATGTAATTTTTTGACGTCACTTCTGACATAGCACTCATTGAGTGGCTTCCATGTCTCACTTAGATTTGTGACTTACGTGTACCTAAAATGCCAACTGGACCTTGACACTTGCCACCATTTGATTGTGTCACGTGTACTTGTTGACGTGGTATTTACTGGCATGGATTGTCTGATGTGTCACATGTCCTCCTCTGATATCTAATGGTCATAGGTTCATCTGAATCCTTGATCCAACGATTGTGATCAATTCTAGATCAATGTTCTAGAATCATTTTGGCCTTCGGGACTTTGGGTTATTCTCTTTTCCCACTTCCCAATTCTCCCGGAGTGAGATTCCCCAAATAAACCTTGAGTAACTTGAATTGATCTAACGATCCTTCTTTGACATGAAAATATTAACATGATCCAACGATTTTCGGGAATTTGGCTATTCGGGATCTTCTGAATCCTTGATCCAATTACTATGATCAATTCTAGATCAATGGTCTAGATTCATTTCGGCCTTCGAGACTTCGGGTTATTCGCTTTTCTCACTTCCCAATTCTCTCGGAGTTAGATTCCCTGAATAAACCTCGAGTAACTTGAATTCATTTAATGATCCTCCTTTGATGTGAAAATCTTAACACAATCCAATGATTGTTGGGATTTCCGCTATTCGAGATCTCGGGCCTTTGGCCTTGCTTATCCAATCCTTCCATTTTATTTTGATCGGACGATCAATATAACTCCCAAAATGTTTCTTATATCAGATGACTCATGTCCTTCCTTGATCTTAACGGTTGAAAAACCTCCCGAAGCTCCTACTTCAGATCTATCAGTTGAGATCTGATTCTTTCCAACCTCTGACTTCCCCTCAATCTAACAGTCCTGGACTCTCCAGAAATGATAATGGACGGATCATGTTCGTCATCTCTTCTGAGCCTCTTGTGTGTCATCTCTTCTGATATTTTGGGTTTATACTTGGATTCCAACTGAACCAAGATCATTGATATGTTGGGAATTTGATCCCTATCGTGTTAATGTTCTTTCCCTTCTGAGATTCGATTAATGTTTCTTGCTTCTAATCTGTTTCATCGCTATTTCTCACGAGATTTTAATAATTATGTGTGAATTCTTTACTCCTTCTATACATGGATTCTCTGTGTGCTATCTCTCCTGATATTTAGAGTCATAGGATCATTGTTGATCCTATCAAGATCAACGATGATCACGATCTGCTTCTGCTCAACTTCCTACATTATTTCTCTTGAGTTTTTAGGATCTCAAAGACATATAGTGATAATACGATATTGATCTTCTTGACATCAATTCCATAATCAACATTGATCATTTTGACCCTCTTTGACATCAATTTCAACACCATAACACCATGTCCAACACCTTGATGTTATTCATCCTTCACTATGTCATCTTTAATTCAAGGCAATGAGCGAACTAGGATGTTGTGTCAGAGAAATGGGTTAAAACATAACAAAATCTCCTTGATAAATACCTTGCCAAACAACTATATAAATTACATCTCCAAATATCTAAATAATACACTTTAAAAGAATGTTGTAATATGGAAATTCATATTTCAAAACTACGTCTAATATTGAAGTATAAAAAATACTCCACTTTAAAACATTGTAATATCGAAATCATATTTCATACGATATAGTTTGGATACTTTATATATACCCTTCATATATGTGATATTGAAGAAATGAAAGTCCCATCCATCTTCATACACTAATAACCTTTAAAATTTTGTTGTATTGGCCATTAATTAACTTTAGGAAAAATAGCATACTTAAAAGAGAAATTAATTAATTTTTGGAAAAAAAAAACATACCTAAAGAGAAATTAATTATTTTTTTGAAAAGTAGTATACATAAAGAGAAATTAAATTACTTGAGTATATCAAAACCAAAAGGACTACAATGAACTTGTAATTCTCAAATCGAGTTCGAAAGAAAGTTTTAGGAATATTGCCTTCCTTAATTCTTAACTCGTGATGCCCTGATCGAAGATCATTTTTTGAGAAAACAAATGCTCATTTCGTCTAATCAAAGAAATCATCTATATGTGGTATTGGGTACCTATTCTTCACTGTAGAATGGTTCAATTCCCTGTAATATATACACATTCGTAAGGAACCATCTTTCTTCTTGACAAATATTACTGGTGTACCCCAAGGTGAGACACTGGGCCTTATCAACCCTCAGTCAAGTAGTTCCTTCAATTGCATCTGCAACTCACAAAGTTTTGGAGTAGTCATCCTGTACGGTGTCTTGGAAATTTTCTTCACACCAGGTTTTAGTTCGATGTTAAAATCAAGCTTCCTGTTAGGAGGCAACCCTGGCAACTCTTTCAGAAAAACATACTTAAATTTTGACAAAATTCGATATTGATCTATAGAGGTCCCTTCCCTTCATTGACTACTTCCACTACACATAATTGACAACCTTTCCTCATGCAACGTTTAACATTCATTGTTGAGATAAAGAATACAGACACCTTCCTTCGTATACCATGGATCTCTACTAGCCTTCCTTCATCATCTACAAAAAGCACCCTTTTTGCGAAAAAATCTACCAAAGCTTGATGATGTTCTAACCAATCAATCCCAATGATTAGATCACACATCCCTAGGGTGGTGACATACAACTTAAACCTAGTAGTACACATTCCCAAGTCTACAAAAAAATTATTGACGTTAGGTCCTACCAATTGTTTTTCCCCCAAAGCCATCTTGACTTGTTTAAATTCATCATGCTCGAAGGCTGCCAACCCACACTTTTCTAATGTACAAGGTGAAATGAAACTATTTGCAGCACCAGAATCAAATAAAATTTTAACATTGACATGATTTAGCATACCTGACGACTCCACCACAGTGGTTAGATATTCTTCCTTATGGTTATTAACCCCTACATAAATCTAGTGGCTACTACCTTACCTTCCCATCAGGGCCTTTCCCTCTCTATGCACAAATCTTGGCTACTACCTTACCTTCCCATCAGGGCCTTTCCCTCTCTATACACCCTGATGTTCTCGTTGAGAGTGAGCACCGACGCATGGGTGTCTTTGTCCATTTTCTTGGATCCCTTAATTTAATCAGGGGACTGACTCTTCCTCTATGGCAGTGGTTTATCTTCCTATGTAGTTGGGTCGAAACTGTTGTCTCTGGATGGGAACAAGCTACACAAAGTGAGTAGAACAATGATAAGCATTGCATTCAACTTTCTTCAACATGTCTATTTGACCAAGATGGACATGTCGAGGGCCTTGGTGGTGGCCACAACGAGAGTGGGCGTTATGATGGGTGAAACAACTGGAAATGTGAGCATGACAGAAGTCTTAATGGGGAGAAATGGAGGAGAGTTGACCTTCTCTCCCAAAGGATTCCAGGTTTCCCCGAGGACAACACCATCATCTTCAAGAACAACACCATATTTCCTCACGTCGTCATCTTTGAGAATGACGAGTGTCCCCCGGAAGTGAACGCCTCCACCATCTCAAAGTCTGAGGAATATATCCTCAATGCTTCCAGTGAGAAATACACCATGAAGTTGGATAAGAAGGGCACCTATGACTCCTAATGTGGTCCACACCAGGGATCCGACATGAAAGGTAAATTTACCGCCGATTAATTTTACTTTTCATCAATAACACCAATGTTTCCACCCTTCTGACAGCAACGACCTCAATGCAGTTTCAATGGTAGGGTGGAGGAAATGGGATGGCTTTACCACCATGGTCACCCCCTCAATATTTTAAAAGAATGAGAAAAAAAACAATTTAAAGTTTAAAATAATTTTGTTACAGGTAGAGCGAGGGACTATAGAAGGATATGAAGTCCTGGTTAGCATCCTTAGGTGGTCGAATCCTGCAGTTCGGAGGAAATGGGAGGGCTTGACCACCATAGCCGCCCTAGTGAAGCAAAGAGTGGTATTTTTGCTTGAATACTGCTATTTGAAATGCTTCTTAACTGTGGTCATCAACTAAAGTGGATCAAGGGCTAGCCATACCATGCCCACTGGAGAAATTAGACTAACAGATATTTCAGGTATCTCTTTTACCTTTACTACTTGGTCGATTTATATTTTTCTATGGTCTTTGTTTTTATTTTTTTATTTTTCTTTTTATTTAATTATTTATTTATTTTTAACAAGTATTATAAAGATTTCATTATGTGTGTGTGTGTGAGATATTGTGTTTAAATAAATATCCACTCTGTTTGTAACTAACTTCTTAGTTGTAAAATAAGTTGAATAACATTCGATTTGTAAAAACAAATTTTATAATAAAGATGTTGTAAAATCTTCTCTCATACTCTCATGCTACTCTCATGCACTTGAGGATTCTTACAAGTTAGTAGGTGGCTCTGTAAACAAGGAGAAATAGGTTGCAATCATGTTGCATGATATATTTCCCTGCTACAGTCTCTCTTTATCAAGATTTCTTGGGTAGTTTTCTTAAGGTTTTTGGGTCATTTAAGGGTTATCCTCAAGGGTTTATGACCTGTAAACAAAGGGTTTCTAGGATGTAGGTGAGGAGATGTTTTAGGTGTTGGACACACCTACCACACTTAGATGGGAGGGTGAATGAGTGTGGGGATCTTTTTCAAAACTTCTCTCTTACACAAAACTCATTAGTTAGCATTCAACATTTTACTCATTACTCATTGTTGTCATTTATAACCAGTTAAATGTGAACACATATCAACAACACATATCAATAATATATCATCAACAAGTCATCACCACAGGGAACATAAAGAACACAAGATGTGTGTACAATTTTCTTTTTATTACGAACTACAATCCTTGGGGTTTTTCATCAACCACTGAATAGAGTACAACTCTACAAGAGCACCAGCTCTATAATGCAAGACTCAACTTACATACTCAACACCAACTGAGATGAGGAAACAATCCCCAACAGATATCAATCTGCAACATGTACGTGACCTGTCAGTAGTGTAGCCCGTGTGTGTATGCACATTGGCTCACTACTGCCGGTGTATGTATGCGACCAGTGTATACAAGAACATGTGTATACCTTCTGAGCTATTTAGGGTTTATCCTTCAATATCAACTCAGATCTTCTGCAACCAATTTATCATTCTCTTCTATCTCTCACTATCCAAACTGACCACCAACCAGTCACAACACATCCAAGCTCTCCAATGGCTTACTCATTCTCCACAACCAATAAATATCAATGCTACTCAATCATGCATAAATAATCAACATACTATACTCATCATATCAGTACTGAATCATAAGAGTGTTTCTCACTCCATCAACCAACATAAACCACATCATAGCAACCATACCAAGAATGCCCTAAGCATTCAAGAAATAGTATCCATCGAG
>JASDQU011100320.1:0-10231 GCA_032191745.1 Picea mariana | reverse complement strand
ATCTTATGATGTATTATTGGAAGCATATGTTGGATATCATGGTGCATGCATTTTGCATGTGGTTGGGCTACATATTGAGACATGTAGTTGGTGAGTTGAGTTGATAGTCATGTTGTACAACATTAGGAAGTCATAGCTTGTTGATGCATGGTTGATATACTTGTTTGGTGCAAGTAACGATGCATGATGGTACACTCATAGATGGTATTTGTTTGGCATATTGATAGATGCACATGGTTGGCATAATTGGTAGATGCACATGGTTGGCATATTGGTAGATGCACATGTTGGCATATGGTGGATACATTACATGGATGATATCTATTGACGTACATGGTTAATGCACATGGATGTTGTGCATGATGTACTTGGTTGATATCTTGTTCATGATTCTCTATTGTCATTATTGACATATCTTTTGTTTCATGATGTATGGTATGGCACAAGTTTGATGCATGAACAGGTCCAAGGATTGTCATAGAGAGAGTGGTTGATCTATGATCCGGTTGAAAATAGGGAGAGACATACCCATAGGGGGGGTCATTTTTCTTATGATTCTAGGAGGAAATAATTATCAGATGCATACCTAGAAAAGAGCTCTATACTTGAGGAAAGAGCACAGAGGCATAATTCTAGGGGAAGCGATGGTCATAGAGCGAGCATGAGCAATGTATTTTCAGCATTACATCAGATTGATATCCCTTGTTGAAAAGGGGAGAGATTATTCAACGGAAACAAGATAGGGGGAGCATCCCCAAGGAGAGTTCAAGCAAGGGAAGAAGCCCCAAGAGGAGAATGGCCATTTGCCATTGATGTCAAAGGGGGAGAGATAGTCACATTGATGTGATTGATGTTCATTAATAGAAAGACATAGTCTAATGAGAATAGATAGTCACATTGTTATGGGAGAGATGATCACATGGTTGTGATTGATGACTATTTATGTAGAGCATGTCTTGTCTACATGTTGACATCAATGATTGGTGTTGACATCAATATTGGTATTGCCATCAATGCCAAAGGGGGAGATTGTTGGATCATGTTGTCATTGATGCCAATGGTTTGATTACTTTGATGTCAAAGGATTGATGTCAAGTAATTGATTGATTGATAAGCTTGATTGATTGATGATTGATGAACACTGTATATGTATTATCCTTGATGAGAATGATATATGTCAAGTGGAAACCAATCGATGAAGATGGATCAAGATGCATAGATGAAGATGGATCAATGAGTTGTCATTGATACATGATGAAGATGGATTTTTTGATATAGTATGCATAGTTTGATGACGCATTATTGTCTTGTCATGATTAATAAGAAGTAAAAATGGATGAACTCCAAAGTGGTCCCCTTATGGTGAAATCCCTCACGGGAAGACTTTTTGTGGTTGAGTTGTGGTTGAAAGAACCCATGCTTGTATGTAGAATAATGAGATCAATATCAATGACTTTGTTGGTGAAACTATCCTAGATGGATAATGCTTGTCATACCATTTCCGATGGTATGTGGAACGTCACATAACTCCTCATGGTTTGAGATTTATGGCCCTATGAAGATGAAGGACCCCCATATGAAGGCTTGAAGCCCCCCAAGGTCAAAGAAGTCAAAGTGACCTAAAAGAAGAAATCATTATTTAAATGATAAAGAGAATTGACAAAATCAAGAAGGAATATTTAAATGATAAATTATTGGAGAACTTTCTATTTATGGAAAGTGGTTAACCCTAAAATAAGGAAAAATAGGTTAAGTGACCTAGAAATGGGTTAAGTAACCTAGAAATGGGTTAAGTGACCTAGAAATGGGTTAAATAATCTAAAAATGGGTTAAGTGACCTAGAAATGGGTTAAGTAACCTAGAAATGGGTTAAGTGACCTAGAGGATGAAAGTATAAATAAGATAGCTATGGACTCTTGCAAAATATCCCTTTTGTGGATCAATGGAGAGCTTCTTGTGAGAATATATTTTGGAGTATTGATGGAGAGATTTTTGTGAGAGCATCTTTGGTGAAGATCTCTTGAGCATGATTGAAGATTTATTATGAGAAAGAGAGCGTGAGGAGGATCTCATGGACGCATCAAAGTTTCGACAATATCAGAGATCTTGACGACAAAAGTCTCGGAGCTTCAGAAACCTTAGTTTTTTAGGCGTACGTGGACTGTAATGGGCCAGGGCGCGTACAGTGGATAAAATCATGGAGATTTGTGTTTGAGATGATGATTGGCAGTTGAAAACTGAAGCAGGTTCCAGATTTTCATTCTATGGGCTCAAATCTTTCACTAAGACACTGGTATGGTTTCATTATTGTCTCGATGGATACTATTTCTTGAATGCTTAGGGCATTCTTGGTATGGTTGCTATGATGTGGTTTATGTTGGTTGATGGAGTGAGCAACACTCTTATGATTCAGTACTGATATGATGACTATAGTATGTTGATTATTTATGCATGATTGAGTAGCATTGATATTTATTGGTTGTGGAGAATGAGTAAGCCATTGGAGAGCTTGGATGTGTTGTGACTGGTTGGTGGTCAGTTTGGATAGTGAGAGATAGAAGAGAATGATAAATTGGTTGCAGAAGATCTGAGTTGATCTTGAAGGATAAACCCTAAATAGCTCAGAAGGTATACACATGTTCTTGTATACACTGGTCACGTACATACACGGGCAGTAGTGAGACAAGGTGCATACACACGCGGGCTACACTACTGACAGGTCACGTACCTATTGCAGATTGATATCTATTGAGGATTATTTCCTCATCTCAATTGGTGTTGAGTATGTAAGTTGAGTCTTGCATTATAGAGCTGGTGCTCCTATAGAGTTGTACTCTATTCAGTTGTTGATGAAAAACCCCAAGGATTGTAGTTCGTAATAAAAAGAAAATTGTACACACATCTTGTGTTCTTTATGTTCCTTGTGGTGATAACTTGTTGATGATATATTATTGATATGTGTTGTTAATATGTGTTCACATTTAACTGGTTATAAATGACAACAATGAGTAATGAGTAAAATATTGAATGCTAACTAATAAGTTTTGTGTAAGAGGGAAGTTTTGAAAAAGAGCCCCACACTCATTCACCCTCCCCTCTAAGTGTGGTAGGTGTGTCCAACACCTAAAACATCTCCTCACCGTCATCCTAGAAACCCTTTGTTCACATGTCATAAACCCTTGAGGATAACCCTTAAATGACCCAAAAACCTTAAGAAAACTACCCAAGAAATCTTGATAAAGAAAGAGTGTAGCAGGAAAATATATCATGCAACATGATTACAACCTATTTCTCCTTGTTTACAGAGCCACCTACTAACTTGTAAGAATCCTCAACTGCATGAGAGTAGCATGAGAGTAGATTTTACAACATCTTTATTCTAAAATTTGTTTTTACAAATCGAATGTTATTCAACTTATTTTACAACTAAGAAGTTAGTTACAAACAGAGTGGATATTTATTTACACACACATAATGAAATCTTTATAATACTTGTTAAAAATAAATAAATAATTAAATAAAAAGAAAAAGAAAAAAATAAAAACAAAGACCATAGAAAAATATAAATCGACCAAGCAGTAAAGGTAAAAGAGATACATGAAATATCTGTTAGTCTAATTTCTCCATTGGGCATGGTATGGCTAGCCCTTGATCCGCTTTAGTTGATGACCACAATTAAGAAGCATTTCAAATAGCAGTATTCAAGCAAAAATACCGCTCTTTGCTTCACTAGGGCGACCATGGTGGTCAAGCCCTCCCATTTCCTCCGAACTGCTGGATTCAACCACCTAAGGATGTTGACCAGGACTTCATATCCTTCTATAGTCCTTCGCTCTACCTGTAACAAAATTCTTTTAAACTTTAAATTGTTTTTTTACTCGTTCTTTTAAAATATTGAGGGGGTGACCATGGTGGTAAAGCCATCCCATTTCCTCCACCCTACCATTGAAACTGCATTGAGGTCGTTGCTGTCAGAAGGGTGGAAACATTGGTGTTATTGATGAAAAGTAAAATTAATCGACGGTGAATTTACCTTTCATGTCGGATCCTTGGTGTGGACCACATTAGGAGTCATAGGTGCCCTTCTTATCCAACTTCATGGTGTATGTCTCGCTAGAAGCATTGAGGATATATTCCTCAGACTTTGAGATGGTGGAGGCGTTCACTCCGGGGGACACTCGTCATCCTCGAAGATGACGACGTGAGGAAATATGGTGTTGTTCTTGAAGATGATGGGCTCCTCGGGGCAACCTGGAATCCTTTGGGAAAGAAGGTCAACTCTCCTCCATTTCTCTCCATTAAGACTTCTTTCATGCTCGCATTTCCAATTGTTTCACCCATCATAGCACCCACGCTCGTTGTGGCCACCACCAAGGTCCTCGACATGTCCATCTTGGTCAAATAGATAGGATTCGTGAAGAAAGTTGAATGCAATGCTTATCATTGTTTTGCTCACTTTGTGTAGCTTGTTCCCATCCAGAGACAACAGTTTCGACCCAACTACATAGGAAGATAAACCACTACCATAGAGGAAGAGTCAGTCCCCTGATTAAATTAAGGGATCCAAGAAAATGGACAGAGACACCTGTGCGTCGATGCTCACTCTCAATGAGAACATCAGGGTGTATGAAGAGGGTTTTTACTTGCAAACTGAAGGGGCCATGACTATAGGAGGCCAACCATGGAGCCAGGGTCATACCCTCGAACCCTCGGTCTGCAATTGCAGAGGAAGAAATGGTGGAGGCAATGTGAAATGAGAAGCATAAGCGTAGGGATAGGGTTTGAGCGATGTTTCATTTATTTATTTATTATTATTTTAGTTTTATTATTATTTTGGTGTGAGGTAGCAGGATGCACGTGGGCCTCATGCGAGGTCCCATGATGCCTATCGTTGTTCGATTTTATTTATTTAATTTGTTTTTTTTATATTTATATTTTATATTTAATTTTGTTTAATTAAATTTTTTAAAACAAAATTTTAATTAGAAATATCTTATATATTTAAAAAAAAAAGAAAAAAGAAAAAAAGGAGGAGTTATAATAATTAAAATGAAATTAGATCATATATATATATATATATATGATTTAATGGTTAAGAATATGTGTTTCTATACAGCCTGAGTGGGCCTAATGGTTAAGAATATGTGTTTATATACAGCCTGAGAATTAGTGTGATGGTCAATTATTCCAAGAGAATTTGTCGATTTTCAATAAGGAAATAGGAGGGTGACATGTCATGCTACGTCAACCAGAGTGCCATGTCCATGTCAATGTGTCATGCCATGTCAGCCAAAGTGCCATGCCTGTGTCCATGTGTCATGCCACATTAGCATGGTTTCCATGTCAGCCAAGAGATGATCAATCGCCAATGGTCAGGGTTTGGTGATTTTTTTATAAACAAGCAGTTTCCAATGAAACTCGGATGGTCGATGATCGGGGTTCAGGGAGATTCACGAGCAAGTTTGGTTTTCCAAAGAGAATCGTCGATCGCCAATGTAGTGTTGGAAATCAATGGTACAAATCGATTTAAGTTATCAATTGAAGATGGAAATTGATCCACGAGGTTTGGAAAGGATTAGCAGATCAATGACTAAGATTTCATCCAATTTGAGATCGACGGATCAAATTTAAAGGTTGTTATAATAGTAAAACAATCAATTTTCTTTGAAGTTTTCATATTTTTGAAGTTCTTAAACTTGTGGGGCCATTTTGAGGCCCTAAACGATGTTTTTAGGTAATCAAAATCCATAATAATAGAGTGTTCTATCTTTGTAGATCAAATAAAAGAGCTCGGAGAAATCTTTCCAATGAGTTATTATATTCACAAAACAAATCTTGTATGAGAAAGTTATAGTTGAAACAATAAGGTAAAATTGCAGCACCAGTTTACTTCCAGAGAGCATAACTCCTTGCTCATAAATTTGTTTGGGGCTTAGGAGAAATATATGAAAATATTATGAACCATATAATACAGCCATGGAACCATATTTGGAATCTAGGTATGTTAAAATGTTTAGGAAGAGAAAAAAGACACATGTTGCATACATGGATAAAATGGGAAAAATAGTCTAAACTTCTACGAACCATAACTTTCATCTCGAAGCTCATATTTTAGAAAAAAAGTAGTTGTTGGAAAGGTATTAAGGAGGATAAGACATATTTCCACCCATAATTTTGAATTGGGTGCTAAAATTTTATAGAAAGTGATAAAGTAAATTCTGCAGCATTAAGTGAGTGGAAATTGCAACTTGTAAATGTTGTAACTTTTCACTCGAAGCTCAAAATGAGGCATGAGTACAGCTATTGGAGAGTTGTTTCAAAGAGGAATGTGTTTAATGGAATCAAATTTTGAGTTATTTCATTGTGTTCTTCATAAATTGAGATGAATAATAACTTTTATTCTAATTAATGAAATGTTTTATAGTATGCATGTTCTAATGATAATTATTACGTGCACATTTCTTACAGAATTAGAGGTACAGGAAAAAAACAAATTGGTTCTTATATGAGGATTGGAGTTATGTAAGATGCCCAAGGATATTACATCCATGAGGAGGAGGTCCAAGGTCTTTATGTCAACATGGGAAATGTTAAGACAGAGTCTAATAGAAGGAGAGGCAGGCAAGAGCCTGTAACTATGAGAAGCCTGCATAATGTAATGCAAAGCTATAGAGACAATAATGAAAGGATTATGAAGGCTCAGGAAGAGATAATTTATATCCTTGATATGTTTCATAAGAAATTTAACAAATACTCTTGCACCAAGCAATCAACTAGCGCTAGAAAAGTGACAATATCTACATCCCAAAGAAAAAAATGATGATCATGGGAATAATAGGAAGTCAAGAAGAATGAGAAGGCGCCATCATTCTCCTAGGAAATCCACTAGAATAACTCATGCAAGTTCAGGGTTAGGTAGTATCCCAAGTGTGTCTCACATTAGGAAGCAAAGGAGAAGGCCATAGGAAGACATCTTTCAAGGTGAACTAAGGAAAATTAAGCCACCAACTTTCAATTTTGAGCACAAGAAAAGAGAAGAGGTCGAGACTTGGTTGTTGGAAATGAAGAAATATTTCCAACTGCATGATTACCCCTCAAGGTTGAAGCTAGAACTGAAACCTACCACTTGCAAGGAAAGGAAACCATGTCGTGGGATCATCTTAAGAAAACCAAGAAACTAGATAAGAAGGGGATATAATTGAGGAAATTCAAAGGATATTTCCAAGAGAAATATTTTTCTGAGCATTACTATGAAAGGAAGATGAAAGAGTTATTTGAACTCAAATTGGGAAGCATGACAATGGATGAATATGAGAAGAAGTTCTTTGAATTACTGAAGTATGTTAACTTCATAAAGGATGAGAAAGTCAAAATCTAAAGGTTTCTAAGTGGGCTACCTTCTTTCTACAGTGACAACATACAATATGATAACCATAGGACCTTGGAGGAATCCATAAGGAGAGAAAATCATCCTTATTAGCAAAGAAGAGGAAGGAAACTTTTCCAAAAATATTGGAATGACAAGACGAAGGGTAAAAAGGATCAAAGGCATAAATGTTTTAAGCCACCCTTTTTCGAGAAAAACTCCTAGGAAAACCAGCAAGGTTTGTCAACCCAAAATGATCACAAGACTACAAATTCATTTGGGAAAAGGCCAAGGAAATAGCATGTACAATGTTGGATATGTGAGGGAAATGACTTATATAGGGACTTCCCTCACAAAGGAGAGAGAATGATGACTATCCACAACATTCAAGAGACTGAGATAGTTAAAGACATGGGAGGAAACATGCCAAGGATTTATGCAGCCTTGGATAACAAGAAAGAAAAATATCAATCCCTCATGATTGAAGTGGAAGGTAATATTGATAACCATCCCATAGAAATTTTAATTGATCATGGATCTATCCATAATTACAAGGAATTCCAAGAGTTGTCGATGTTAGAGAAATTTCAACCATGCATCCCATACTCATCTACTCTATTGTGAAAAATTCCACCCTGCAAACAGGTTGAACTCCCCATGAACTGGGTTCTCTTCAGTTCAGGACAGAAGAGAACAAGTGGACACTAATATCCTTCTTTCCTAACTATTTTGTATTTCCATGCATGAAGGTTGAGGCGAAAGAGAGAAAGAGAGAGATCTAACCTTCTTATTATAAGTTTTCCTCGCTGCTCCAGTGTCATAACTGATCCAAGTCCTAGTAGAAGAAAACTCTTGCAATCTTCCTGCAAAAAGTAAAACAACCCTTCTCTTCTACTATCTAACATTAGATAAAACCCAATCTATCTAAGTTAAACCATAAAAAACATTCATGCATTAAATTGAATAAGACAAGAATGAGGAAATAGACCAAGTTATATTCATAATTAGAAACAATGGAACATACTTACAACCATGTCGATGTGATGCAATATTTCCTCCAAGTTTCTCTTTTCCAACCCCCTTTTGTGCACTGCCTGACGATAATGAGAATGTTTCTCCAACTCTCTCTTGAATGTCATAAGAACAAAGGTTTCATACTCTTAGAACTTCCTCCCCTAAGTTCTCACATAAGGAATTTAAATAATTTTCCATTTGAGAACTAACTCAACAATCCAAGGAGAAGATCACTCACTAGATCCACTAAATTGGGATCTCCAAGATTTTTAGGGAGAAAATATATCTCAAAGATTTTAAGGAGAAAATATCTCTCAATATCCATTAAATTAGGATTTTGGTTTGAGAAAATCTCTCAACCATCCATGAGATTTTCAACTTCTCCTTGAGATTAGGAAACTAAATGTGAGGTAGATTCTCACTCCAAATTAATTTCCTTTTCATGAATAATAATGAATAATACATGTGCACATAGTATTTTGACCTTCACATAATTAATTTCTCCTTCTACATACTAAGGGATTATGGAAAATATTCTCACATGGTAATGACACTACAACATTCAAGTGCGACACTTACTAGTGTGGGAATTTGGTGTGTAACATACTCAAGGACAGAAGAGGAACATGAGCAACATTTAATAATGGTGCTAAAAGTTTTAAGAGAGCATCAGTGGTATGCCAATATAAGCAAGTGAATATTTTATCAAAAGAATATTCACTACTTGGGGAATATTGTTTTAGTAGAAGGGATAGTAGTTGATCTCGAGAAGATAGAGGCCATTAGAGGATGGCCAGCTCCAAGAAGTGTGACATAGGTCAAATCACTCATGGGTTTTTTTTGTTTATTTCCAAATATTTGTAAAAGGATTCTCAAAGATTGCAAGCCCAATCATTGATTTGAAAAAGAAGAGAGTGAAATTTGAATGGACTTCCAAGTGTGAATAGAGTTTTCAGCAGCTAAAAGACATCTTGACAAGTGAGACAATGTTGAAGACATGGGTGATTTTAAGAACCACCCCTAAATTTATATATATAATAAATGGGTGAATCCCCATGATACATAGGAAAAAATGAAGGCTATTTTATCAATTATATAATATGTGTATATAATTTTTTGGCGAATCTTTTAGTCAATTATATAATCTTATAAAATCTTGGTGAATCTTTCACTGAATTATAAAATCTTGTAAAATCTTGGAAATTTTTTCATTGAATTATAAAAACTTGTAAAGTCTTGGAATTGTTTTTGATAAAGTACAAAACACATATATAATAATAGTGAAATGTGTTCATTAAACTGTAATATACTCATTTTACATATTTGAAAAAAGAAACATAGTTTTTCCATTCTTTAGACAATGTTGCAAGCATCAAGGGTTTTGTTTGTCAAGTTTGTTCCAAGGGCTTACATGACATCAAGGATGGAAAATAGGGAAGAGTGTTCCAAGGGATTACATAAGGAATGAGTGGAATGAACTATTGGTTTTTATTCAAAGGTATATAACCTATGAGAGATGGTATAATTCAACTTTCATGTATCACATTAGATTAATGGAACATTTCACAGGTACTCATCCACTCAATATGCCCTATTATTTGGAAAATCCTAGTAAAAATGTCTAACAAGGTCAAAGCCAATCCTGCTAAGGCTGAGATCATACTTTTTCATTGTGCTTGATTAAATTACTCATCATTGAAGAACTGAATAAAAGGAAGAAAACATGGGGGTATTTTTTGTTTTGGTCTGAGTTCACCTATGAAGAATATCCTGAGAATCATCTTGGAAAGAAGAAGAGAGTCAATAAATGCAAGCAACCTATTGCACTTGATACATCAGAGGCATCCACCA
>JASDQU011100318.1:3102-22317 GCA_032191745.1 Picea mariana | reverse complement strand
GACTGTACATAATGTGTTTCATGTTTCACTGCTTAAGGAATATGTACCTGATGCTAATCATGTTATCGATTGGGATGTGATTCAGGTGGAACCAGAAGGTGTCCTGCAAGTGCATCTGGTGTGCATATTGGAAAGGAAAAGCAAACAGCTCCGGAATCGAGTCATAGAGCTTGTAAAGCTCCAGTGGACCTGGTACGGTCCTGAGGACGCGACATGGGAGCATGCAGATGTTATGCGGGCAGAGTACCCACATCTTTTTGAAATTTTTTGAAAAGCTTGCAGATGCTGTGTAAAGTTGCACTGAGGACAGTGCAAAAATAAGGGGAGGAGGATTGTAGTGTTCCCAAGGCCGAGCCCCATTGTAAACCATGTTTTGTAAGGAATTGTAATTATGTTTTATAGGTTGGTGAGCCAAGTTTTTTATAAGCTGGAGGCTTATGTGTTTTTTAGGCTAGGGAACCTGAGTGTTGAAGGCCAGGAGCCTGCTGTTGTATATGTAATCACACAAAACAATTAATAAAATATAAACACCGCCATGTGCAGACTGACCACGATGAATGAGTGAAGGGGGACTAAGAATCCATAAGGTGTGCAAGGAATTAGGGGCTGGAAGGTGGGAAAAGGGGCTAAGTGTTGAGCCTAGGGGCTAAGCCTAGGGGGCTTAAGCCTAGGAATAATATTTTAATACTATCCCAAAAGACATGTGCATTTTATGTTTTATCCTAAGTTTCGAGAAAGGGGAGAACATGCAAGGGATATGCGTGCTGGTGGAACACATGCAGTTTCATGGGTGACAAGTGTCAACCCTGACGCATGCGAATAAAACGACCAGGGTGAGCCGTGAGAAAGGGTTCCTTCCCCATTCTACCCATCGTCTGACCGCGTCCGGAGCCCTGGATAGTACTACAAACCTGACTCCTATAGAGAACCTTCGTGCGACCCTGTGATTCGAAAAGTCTATGTTTAGCTCTGAGAAAACCATTGTGTATATTCCCTGAACGAGAAGCCTGCGTGGATTTGGGAAAGAGTTTGTGTTTGGTTCTGGAAATTTGGTACATCCCTTCTCTGTTCTAAACTGGGAAGTCTGAATCGACCCCTACGTGGTCGACTCGTCATGCATCCTTGAGAATCCAAAATGTCAGTCTATTCCTTGTTGCCAAATTGAGAAAACAGAAGTGTCTCATCCCTGTCAAGCCTGGTTATACTGTTGCACCTGTCTAGAGCTGCTCTGGGGTGTTCGTTTCTGGATTCTTGTGGATTGTGGTGGACATGTAGTGTTTGACCCTGTGTGGCTTGTTGTCCAGTTTGTACAACAATCTCTTCAGGTGAGAGAGGTGGTTGAAGTTGGAAGAATAGGTTGTTGGACCTGTGAGTGACTCCCTCCAGGTGAGAGAGTGCACAGAGGAAGGAGAGCACTCCTGGAAGGAACCTTGTAGCTACCATAGAGGCTGGAGACTTCCGGTTCGCCCTGTTCCTGTAACCCAAGGCAAGGGAGATTAGCAGCTAAAGGACTGTCCAGGTGACAGAGAAGGTCTATACTCCTGGGGTGGAATAGGCATGTGGGGAATGAGGGTCTGTGAGCAGTGAGCATGGGAGGTTCCTTGGAGAGAATCCCTTCCTTGTGGTTTTGTGTTGTTTTCCCTGTAACCTCAGCCTAGCCTAGATTTCCTTGCCTTGGGGTGGAGCCAATCCCAGCTCGGGGGTGACCCATTGCTAAGCTGATGAGCAGTGCGGTCTAAGGCTGGGAGGTTCTTGGAAGGCCTGCACTTGGTTGGTGGAATCAACCACTGTTAAAAGATAAGTATCTGATTACACCATAATCATGTTTTGCAAAATCATGTTGCTTATGTTATCATGATTTCCGCTGTGTATATGAATTAATATGGAATGCTATGGATTGTTAATTATAGCAGTAAATAAGATGTTTTACTCTGTTCTTAAATGAGTTTACTTGTTTAAATACGTGTGGATTATATAATACCAGTATGAGTTATGTATAGAGTGGTGTTATAACCTTCTCTTAATAGCAATTAAGCCTTGGTAGCTAGAAAAGGGGCGCTACAGAAGCACCTCCCAATTGATCGAACATGTCATCGATCCTGGGTAAGGGGTACTTTTTCTTTATGGTTACCTTATTGAGTTGTCTATAATCTATGCACAGTCGGAGTGTACCATCTTTATTCTTTACAAACAGAACTAGTGCTCCTCGTGGAGACATGCTAGGCCAGAAATAGCCTTTGTCCATCATTTCCTTTAGTTGTAATTTAAGCTCAACTAGTTGGGGTGTGCTCATCCTATAGGGTGTCCTACACACTAGCACCACTCCTGGTGCAAGTTCTATCGAGAATTCAATATCCCTTCTCAGAGGTAGACCCGGTACCTCTTGAGGAAATACATCTCTATATTCTCTTAGTGTGGGGTCGTCTTTGAGGCTTTGTTTTTCATCTTCAACTGATTCCAACACCTGTATCGCATAAAGTGGACATCCCTTTCTACAATACTTTCTCATTTGAAGGGATTATATTTGTCTCACCGAGACAGGTTTTTGGATCCCTCGAAGGGTTATCCTTCTTCCTTCTTCACCTATACATTCTAAGGTTTTATAGTAACAATCCAGTCTGGCTTTATATGTGGCTTGCCAGTCCATACCAATCAACAGGTAATATGATCCTAGGGGTAGTATGTTAAGGGTTTCTTGGGTGGGAAATTCACCCATTGTGAATTGGAAAGCTGGTATGACTTTCGCTACCTTTCTTTTGGTGCCACTGGCTAACTATACCAGCCATGGCTTGGCATGTTTATGTGGCTGTAATTTACACTTATAAACGGCCTTAGGGGCTATATAACTCAAATTTGAACCAGGTTCAATTAGACTAGACACTAGATGGTTGGTGATCATACCTTCCATCTCCACCACTAAAGCTTGGTGGTCATCTTGATTTGCGGCACACTTCTGGCCACATCATTGATGGTGGTAGCTTCTTGAACATTGTAAATTCTCTGACTGTTTTGTTGTGGGTGCGGGCAGTCCCTCAATAGATGTTCTTCTCCACAACCCCAACATTTCAAGGGTTCTCTCTTTCGGTTATCAACCTTTCCTAGGGTAGATACAAAAGGTTTATCTCCGCTCTGGGAGGGAGCTTTTTTTTGGTGTACACTTCAGGTTGGGAGGCTCATCCATGAGTTCGTTTTATAGTTTTTAAATCTTGGGGATTTAAACCCCTTTTTCTGGAATCCCAAACTATTCTTCTACTTCCAGCCTTCACGAGGTTTTGTCTGATGCCCCAGCTATTCATAACAATATCTTGCCTTTCGGATAGTGTCTTCTAGGGTCTTTGGCTCGTCAAACTCAATCCTGTTGTGATAGTCCTCAGGTAGTCCAGTGATGAATCATTGCACCTTTTCCTTTTCTGCTTTTATATAGGGTACGTACCTCAGCAACTTGAGGAATCTGTTGACATATTCCTCTATGGTGAGTTTCCCCAACTTGAGTTCATATAATTCTTTAGTCTTTTCGTCGAAATACTTTTTCGACAGATACTTCTTCCTGAAATATTTCTCAAACCATTCCCAAGATAGGTCCTCTTCATGAATCCCTTTTACATTCTTAAGGTCTTCCCACCAAATGGAGGCTTTTCCATTCAAGATGAAGGTGGCTACTCGGGCCTTCAAGTTTTCTGAGAAGTCATGGACTCTGAAATACTTCTTTAGCCCAAGCAGCCAGGCCTTCGCTTCCTCCCCCATCTTTGGCCTTCTTGAATTCTTTGAGATTATGACTTTTAGAATGCTTTCACTTCTTCCATTTCCTTCGGGAATAAGAACTAGTTTTGCTACTAGAAGATCCCTCCAAGTTTTCAGTCTTCTTTCCAGAGGAATCGTCCGATGCTTGTCCCTTATCTCTGGGGTGGATCTTTCTCGAGGTTCTCTTCTAAGTGTGGCCACTTAAAAGACCACATTTTCATATCTCAAGTGGACTTCGACTTTTCTTTGTCTGTCATCGGTCCACGTGACTGGTGTCAGGTCCATGCTGTAATTGTCTTTGTATGTTGGATAAACTCTGCCTCAATACTGCATTTTGTTTCTCTTGCTCTTTTATCAACCTCTCATTGTCGGCCTTGCAGTTCTGTAGTTCGGCCATGAGGCTTCTCACGGTCTCAGCTAGATCTGGAGGGATCTCTACCTCTCTCCTTTTGTCAGACTCTTCGTCTCTATTGTGGGAGCCATCCCCCACTTCATGGTGCATCACCATTCTATGCGTCTGTAGTTTCCCTTGGTTGATCGTCCGCTTGTGTGCAGGAATAACACTTGTTTTTAGTCAATATTTATATTCATTTATAACCAACACATAATTCATATTTCTCAAATGCAGACACATAATAGGAATTTTCATTCTTAAATTTGACTTTTGATAAAGGGGGTTAAGATAGAGGGTTACTCCTTTTAAGAGTACTCCAAATGGAGTTTCTGCGCAACTCGTTCATGAGCCCAAGCAGGCCAAGTGTTATAACCATTCTCTAATACCAACTTGTCACACACCCACTACGACAACCTAGATTTTTTGTTCTTTTTCTTCGAGGGACAGAGTCCTTAAGACTTCTATGGGGCCTAGCATAGACCCTCCCTTCCCTTATCCTCTCCAAACGACCACAGCCTAGCCTTAGCACAAGCGCCTTTCGCAACTCGTGAGTTGGGAGTCAAGACTCTCGACTCCCCTTTCACCAAACACCGATACTCGAGATACGATACGGGCATAGCTCCCTCCTCACTAGCGCCTACTACATGTAACCGTAGGGTATGCAAAATGCTAGCACCACTCGCAACTTCACTAGTTGAGGTGTTGAGCCCTTGCGCTCCTCCTTTGAGAAATCCTGAGACATGAGAGGTCAATGTTACGTGGACTCTGCCAAAGTGACGCACACATGCCACTTGTCTCCTCCACTGTACTCTACTCATGAGTTGTGACACTGCCACCCGTTGCATGAGACCTCGGCTCTCAGTTTTTCACAGCCTTAGCGATCAGGGTGCAACTTCTTCATCTTGCAAAACCCCAAGCCATGATAAGTCAACAATGGGTTGACTCTTTCCTAGGTTACAAGTGTCCAACACTGGTCACCCACCTCCTAGGCTAAATACTAGCACTACTCGCCTCTTGTGACTTCGCGAGTTGGAGTGTTGAGCCCTCGTGCTCCTCCTTCATGAATTCCCAATATATGATAAGTCAACAATGGGTTGACTCTTTCCCAGGTGACATGTGTCCATCACCTGTCACCCGCTCCCACCTTTCTCTAGGAAATTGTTATTATGCCATCTGTCGGCCACGCGGTCCCCACCTAACGGAGGTGCCATGTGTTCACATGATCCCTTAGTGCTCAGCATTTCATGACTTCTATAATCGAAAAGAAACTCTCTCAAGCTTCGAACCCCCGATAGGCAATAACCATGAAAGTTCTGATCCCATGGCTCTCCCGTGGCCTATATCTAATGGTCACGATCACGTCGCGATCTTGCAAATCATGAGTTCATGTAGTCCTACCCTTGACCACTCCAATTCGCGAGTCAGTGAAATGCTACTCTCCTTCCTATACAAAGGCTAAGATCGAAGGTCAATAGGGCTCCATCAGATCGTTGGATCTACGGTCCTGGATCCCATCACTACTTGTGAAGGATGAAAGGGTCAAGGTGTTAACACCTATGCTCCTTCTCTAGATCCATCAGTCTCGACAGATCTGGGGTATTCCCAAAAGGATTCTGACCATTCTTCAACCAAATGATAAGGTATTCTCTCTTTCTATAATTGGGCTCACTATCCCTTCTGAGATTGAATCATGAAATTCAACTTCTCGGGACTTCAAACTCCCACCACTCCGAGACCTTAGAGAGCTACCCTTCCGGCCCCAGACTTAACCATTTGTATAGAAACCAACAATGACATATAAGCATACACATGCATCCATTATTTCCAGTTTAAAACACCAGGCAATCATTCTACATAGAAATTATTATGGGCATATAAACACAAGCATACATTCATGATATTCAGTTTGAAATATAAGGTATAAAACACTTATCAGATCTACCAGGCGTGATGCAACTATTGAGAGGGGTGCTCGTTTCCACCTAGTTGTAGGCTCGGTGACTCCAAACAGATTTACCACTAGCCACCCCCGAGCCAGACCACGATGCTTTGAGGTTCAATATCCTACTTCCAGCTCAATGAAAGTTAAGGATGAAGGTTACTGTCCTTCTCTTGATATAGAAAAATAATCCAGGACAAAGGTTACTCTCCTTCTTCTGATACAGAAAAATAATCTAGGATGAAGTTTACTCTCCTTCTCCTAATACTCAGAACTCCCTACATTTCTGGGATTTTCTCCAGTTCTCTTCCGCGATCTCCGTCGCTCGCGCTCTCTCCTCCACATTTCCTCTCTTGACAATTTTGTCTGCAAGGTTGCATGTGGCATGAATTTTTCTGTTTGTGGTCAGGTCTAAGGGATATTATGGATGGGAAGTTCACCCCCATCCCCTCATTAATTCTTGAGGAGCCTCCCCACCTACCAATTTGATGGGAAATCCATCCCAGGATCAGAGAGCTACTTTGGTTTTTGAGAAAGTATAAACTAGTACGGTACTGGCTCAGTGGAAGTTAACGCAACCATTCCAAGTCCCTTCCACCACCTCTCATTAGCCATCGTGGTCTCTTTTAGCACATCCCCCACCCAACAGTCATGCAATGCCTATTCATAACATAATTTACATTCATCGACCTTTTATGCAAAGGTCCGTCAAATCAAACATTCACATCTTTGAGTTTGCCATAGTTCTTGGTCAATATAGTTATTTTTACAGACTGGGGGAAATAGGGTGTTACAATTACACATCTCCATAATAGTGCCATGTAAAAAGAAGGAACACCTATCAACAAAACAACCACTAGAAATTTTATTTTTTCTAGAAAAATAAAAGACTAATTTAAAACATTTGTTTCCCCGCCTATTGTGAGGTTTTGGTTTTAGTATTTCCGAAGAAATATTAACAAAATTGAGAAAAAAATAGAAGATAATGGTAATAATAGCCTTGAAATTAGGTCCAATACCTTTATCCTACCTTAGTAAAGTTGGAATTCTTTCAATTGGGAGTATAAAGTTGGAACTCATCATGATTTACTATCAATGTTCCTATAACAAGTATAAATTGTTAAATTAGTTCGTATCAGTGTCCTTAGAACAAGTATAAATCAAGTATATTTATCATCAATGTCCTTAGAACAAGTATAATTCATCATCTACACATTTCAAGATAACTTGTTATCAATGTGATGAACATAGCCTCGTCATTTCCATGTGATGAACATTGCCTCATCGTCACAATGTGATGAAAATATCCTATTGTCATTATGTAACAAACAATGTCCTATCATCGCATTGTGATGAACATAGCCCCACTATTGTAATAAATGTCCTATTTTCACAATGTGATGAACATATGACGTTTATGTTTATCACATATCTATAGGACATACAATGAACATACGACATTTATGTTCATCACATAACCACTTTTTACTTAAATCTCTTATCGTCGCAATGTGATGAACATAGCCCCATTGTCGCAATATCCTTGTCTTCATCAATGTGTGGTAAACAATATCCTGTCATCATAATGTGACAAAAATATCCAAATATGCTATAAAGATTTATGCAATAGTTCTATAGCTACTTCAATTGTATTTTTTAGCATGTCATTGAAAATCTAAATTTATTTGAAAATCTATGTTTATTTATTTGTTCGTATTTGAATTGTAATTTGGGGGACCTTCATGAATTACGAGTTTCGAATTAACCAGAAAATTAACTTTTTTTGTTTATTTGATATCACTATTTACTAGATTTAGATAAACAAGAAAAAATAGCTAAAACCAATGAGTATTTTGTGACCTAAATCAAATGTCAAATGTCCTAAAACTTTCCTCAGTTTTTTCAATTAAAAAAAAAACACTTAAGGAACTTTATGCCTCTATGCATAGTAGATCCCACATGAGTTAAGATGGATTTATGTTAGTTATCTATCTCTATGCCACGTGTAAGCTCCATCTTCATCATGGAAGGAATTGCACCATTGAAATATTTTAACCATAAGATATGCAAGTGATATAAAAAAAAATTATTTAAGGTGGACATTCAAGTATTTTACTTCTCATTAACATTGAAATATTTATTTTGTTATAAAAATTTATTTTAAATGCCACAACTTCATCCTATGTTAAATACTAAGGAATTACACATCTCCATAATAGTGCCATGTAAGAAGCAAGAACACCTATCAATAAAACAACCACTAGAAATTTTATTTTTTCTAGAAAAAAAAGACTATTTTAAAATATTTGTTTCCCCACCTATTGTGAGGTTTGTGTTTTAGTATTTCCAAAGAAATATTAACAAAATTGAGAAAAAATAGAAGCTAATGGTAATAATAGCCTTGAAATTAGGTCCAATACCTTTATCCTACCGTCGTAACGTTGGAATTCTTCTAATTGCGAGTATAAAGTTGGAACTCATCATGATTTACTATCAATGTTCTTATAACAAGTATAAATTATTAAATTATTTGCTATCAATGTCCTTAGAACAAGTATAAATCAAGTAGATTTACCATCAATGTGCTTAGAACAAGTATAATTCATCATCTACACATTTCAAGATGGCTTGTTATCAATGTGATGAACATAGCCTCATTGTTGTAAGAACATAGCCTCATCATCGCAATGTGATGAACATTTCCTCATCGTCGCAATGTGATGAACATTGCCTCATCGTCACAATGTGATGAAAATATCCTATCGTCATAATGTGACAAACAATTTCCTATCGTCGCATTGTGATGAACATAGCCCTGTCGTTGTAATAAATGTCCTCTTTTCACAATGTGATGAACATATGACGTTTATGTTTATCACATATCTATACGACATACGATGAACATACGACATTTATGTTCATCACATAACCACTTTTTACTTAAATCTCTTATCGTCGCAATGTGATGAACATAGCCCCATTGTCGCAATATCCTCGTTGTCATAAATATGTGGAAAACAATACATTGTCATCACAATGTGCAAAAATATCCAATCGTCATAACGTGATGCAAACATCATGTCCTCACAATGTGTTAAACATATCCTGGTTGTCTCAATGTGATATGCATAACCATATTGTCACAATGTGATGAACATAGCCTTATACGATGAAGATACAATGTGACAAACATAACTATATTGTCAGAATGTGACAAACATAACCATATTGTCACAATGTGACAAACATAACCATATTGTCACAATATGATGAACATTGCCTCATCGTCATAATGTGATGAAAATACCTGATTGTCATAATGTGATAAACAATGTCCTATCGTCGCATTTTGATGAACATAACCTCGTCGTTGTAATAAATGTCTTATTTTCGCAATGTGATGAACATACAACATTTATGTTCATCACATAACCACTTTTTACTTAAATCTCTTACCGTCATAATGTGATGAAGATATCCCCATTGTCACAATATCCCTGTCGTCGTCAATATGTGGAAAACAATATACTATCATCACAATGTGACACAAATATCCAATCATCATAATGTGATGCAAACATCATGTCCTTGCAATGTGTCAAATATAGCCCGATTGTCTCAATGTGATACAGAACTATATTGTCACAATGTGACGAACATAGGCTTATACGATGAAAATACAATGTGATGAACATAACCATATTGTCACAATGTGACAAACATTACCATATTGTCACAATGTGACACAAATATCCTGTCGTCATAATGTGATAAACAATGTCATGTTATTGCAATGTGATGAACATAACCCTTTCATCCCAATGTGATGAATATATGACATTTATGTTTATCACATAACCATATGACATACAATGATCATATGGCATTTTTTTTCATCACATATCCACTTTTTACTTAAATGTCTTGTAATTGCAATGTGATGAACATAGCACAGTCATCACAATAACCCCATCATCGTCAATATGTGACAAACAATATCTTGTCGTCACAATTTTAAGAACATGGCCCCATCGTAGCAATGTGAAACAAATATTTGCATGATATAATGTGATGCAAATATCCCATAATCACAATGTGACGAACTTAGCCCCTCCATCCTAATTTACATAAGTTTCATGTCATCGCAATGTGATGAACATGCTTCGACATCAGAATATCCCCATCATCGTCAATATGTGACAAACAATATCTTATCGTCGCAATTTTATGAACATAGCCCCATCATACAAATGTGAAACAAATATTTGTGTCACATAATGTGACGCAAATATCTTGTCGTCGTAATGTGATGAACATAGCCCCTCTGTCCCAATGTGACGAAAATAACCATATTATCACAATGTGACGAACATAGGTTCGTCGTCCCAATGTCATGAACATATCTTCATCATCGCAATGTGACAAACATAGCCTCGTCATCACAATGTCATGATCATATCCTCGTAATCACAATGTGACACAAATATCCAATCATAATGTGACAAACAATTCCAAATTTAGCTATATAAATGTCATCCATAGTCTTGGTCAACCATGGTTATGGCCAACCATGGTCACCTATGGACAACAATTTTCAAACATGGTTAACCACTTTCAACCATGGTAAACCACATTCAATCATGATCATGATCAACCAAGGTCTACCATAGTTGTCCTTTCAATATGATGAACATTACACTGTGATCACAATGTGACAAATATAAAATATTTAATATTTTATTATTATTAATCTATTAATAACTAATAATTAAATTATTAGTAATACATTTAATACTTAAAAACATTAATATATTTAATACTACTTTAACACATTATTGAATTTTTTATTTTATATATTCATTTATATATGATTAATATAGTATTTAAATAATACATTAGTAAGGTGTTTAATATATTTATCCTATAATGTATTACAAATATATTTTGTGTTTAATACTTTATTATTTTAATGTATTATTGTGATTTTCTTAAACTTTAAAACTTTATTATTAATATATCAATGCTTTATAAATTCATATATATATTACTAATACTTTATTATTATATTTTTTTAATATTTTATTAATAATACTTTAATATTTTATTATTCTTTATAGATGTATTTATTAATAATATTTTAATAATTTATACATATTTTATAATTGTATTGATTAATTAAAAAAAAATTAATAATCATAATAATACATTACATATTAATATTTTAATACCTTAATTTATAAATTGCAATTAAAGATATAATTATTTATACATTTAATAGTTTACACATAAATTAATGTTTTAATACTTTAATTTAAAAATTACATTAATGTTTTAATTTTTTAATATATTTAATACTTAACACATTTTAGTATTTTATACATTCATTTATATATCTATCATTTAAATAATATATTAATCTATTATAATAGATTAATAATATTATCAATCTATTATTTATTTTATTAATTACTTTGTTATTTACTATTTTATTTTTTCTAAATTAATTTATAATCTATAAATATATTTTTCCATTATTAATGTATTATTTTAATAATGTTCTATTTTTTTATTATTTATTTTATTTATGCTATATTATTTTCTAATTTTTAAATAATTGTTATTTAATATTTATTTTTTATACATATTTTATAATTGTATTAATTAATTAACAAAAACATTAATGATAAATGTATAAATGTATAAATATATTTTTATTTATTAATTAATATAATAATACATTACTTATTAATGTTTTAATACTTTAATTTATAAATTGCATTAATGGTATAATTATATATACATTTAATAATTTATACATAGATTAATGTTTTAATACTTTAATTTAAAAATTGCATTAATATTTTATTTTTTTAATATATTTAATATTTAACACATTTTAGTATTTTATACATTCATTTATATATTTTTAATGTATCATTTAAATAATATATTAATCTATTATAATATTATTAAATTATTATTTATTTTATTAATTACTTTGTTATTTACTTTTTTATTTTTTCTAAATTAATTTATAATGTGTAAATATATTTTTTCATTATTAATGTATTATTTTAATAATGTTCTTATTTTATTTCTGCTATATTATTTTCTAATTTTTAAATAATTATTATTTAATATTTATTTTTTATACATAGTTTATAATTATATTAATTAATTAAAAAAACATTAATGATGAATGTATAAATGTGTTTTTATTAATTAATTAATATAATAATATATTACATATTAATGTTTTAATACCTTAATCATTAATAGTATAATTATTTATACATTTAATAGTTTATACATAAATTAATGTTTTAATACTTTTATTTAAAAATGGTATTAATTTTTTAATTTTTTAATATATTTAATATTTAACAGATTTTAGTATTGTATACATTCATTTATATATCATTAATGTATCATTTAAATAATATATTAATTTATTATAATACTATTAATCTATTATAATAGATTAATAATATTATTAATCTATTATTTATTTTACTTATTACTTTGTTATTTACTATTTTATTTTTTCTAAATTAATTTATAATCTATAAATATATTTTTTCATTATTAATGTATTATCTTAATAATATTCTTATTTTGTTATTACTTATTTTAATTTTTACTATATTATTTTCTAATTTATAAATAATTGTTATTTAATATTTATTTTATTATTGATAATCAATTGATGATTAATAATTTAATTATTATTAATTAATAAATATCAATATATAATTTCTAATTAATTTACTTTTAATAATTAAATAATAATTTATTATTATTTAATTATTATTAATAATTTATTAATAAAATTATTATTAATTTATTTATTATTATTATTAAATTATTTAATTAATAATAATATTAACTAAAATATTAATTATTATATTTTAAATAATAATTAAAAAATTACTAAATAATATTTTAATTATTACATTTAAAATGTATAAATATGTTCGTGGTTGTGCCCATGCATGTCGGTCGTCAACTAGTAACAACCACTTTTATGTAAAAAGTGGTTGATATACATCGATCAACATCATTATTATAAAAGGTGGAAAATGGCGTCGATCGACGTATATCAACCACTTGTTACATAAAAGTGGTTGTTGCTAGTCATACCATTATAAAAACAACGGGCATCCATACGATCCGCGTGATCCCATTTTTATATTCTTATTCCAGGGGTTTTTCTCTAATTTAAACCAACCCAGATGCTAAAAAAATCAATCAGAATTTTGGATTGGTCGGAAATTGAAAAACGAATTGCCAAAAAACCTATCAGAAAAGCAACTCCGGAGAAAAGATTGATCCCGATTTAGCCCATTCCTTGGAATAAATGCATGGACTATTTTATCATTCCTCTGACTTCACTACTTCTCAAACCATGTTGTCCCGACTTTTGAGGTTCTTACGTCACACTGTTGGATCCCGAAAACCTCGCGAATCGCGATCCACGATAACTACTTTATCGTTTTGGTGAATTCATTTTGTTTCAAATTTATAATGGGTTGAACTTTAAAACAAAATTTGTATTCAATTTGATTAAAAATTCCCCTCATAACATTTTATTTGTTGATTCAATTACTCCCTCTCAATGATGAAGCCATTCAAATTCTTGGGAGTTGTAAATACCTCGGTGGTAAATCTTAATGCTACTTCTAAGGCTTTTAGTTTCGAGTTCTCAACATCTATTTTGACCTCGACCATAATAATAAGTTCATAATGCGAATTTTGTTTGGGTTGTAACTCATCAATCTGTTGAGCCCCACACTTTTCAACACTCGAACCAAAACTCAGTTCATTCATAACTTGGGAAGACAAACATGATTTGTTTATGTTAGAACATCTTTCAATGGATTTTTCTTACTCATGAGCTTATTGATTTTGTTTTCTAGATTATATGTTTCATTCTTTTGAATGGAAAACCTATCTATTGGAGAGACAAGCTACATATTCTTCTTTTTCATTTCATTTCTCCCTATTATATACCATATGTAAGCTCAAGGAAGTGAAATTCATGGTTTCTCTACTCAGAACACTCTTGGGAACTTGAGGATATCAATTTCATGTATTTTCCCATCATGACATTAACTTATCACCTATTAGAAATAATATCTTACTAACCTCATTCAATTTTGATTTCTAATTATATCTCTCATTTATTATGGTGGAGTCAATCCATCTGGGTTGTGATCTAAGATTACTTGAACCTTTCCTAAGTGTCTTAATTGTTCCCACTTCCATAATGATTTTATATTGCCTCTGACAAAGTTGAAGATGATCATATGGATATTTCACATTATTATCATTAATGAGAAGAGGAAATAAATGCCTGATTTTGAATTAGATTTTTATTTATCTTGTAAGAATGACCAAGATTGGTAATGGAAAGGTATCTTTAGAAGATATATGGAATTGAAGTCTCATGGTTTTGTTTGTTTAATTTGATTGATTCTAATTGCATAAACGAGGCATTGTATCAAGGGATTCAAATCTCACAATAATCAATGACACTAAGTCTCATGTCAAAGGGGAATATTGTGGGAAAGCACATACTGCTTATCTCTTAAGATGAAGGTTGTGATATTTGACTGACTGGACAACATATGAATACTTAATGATTGCATTGGCATTTTCATAAGTGTTATGATAGCTAATATAGTTAAATTTACATTAGCTTAGCATGTTTTTCTTAGGATTAGTTTAATTTTGGTGTTTATTTTTCTATTTCGTTTAATTTCATTTAGTTTTTCCCAAACTGTCTAAGAACTAATTATACAATTCTCTCTTGTTATGCAGATTGGAAAATGACTTGTGTGACTAACAGCTCAAGATGTTTTCTCTTTAATGAAGGAAACTTAGTGAAGTGTTAATCTAAACTTGGCTAGTCATGTTCCTTTGCCACATTTTTAACAAACCAAAAATGTCACCAACCCAACAGCGGATCATAAATGTAGTGTCATTCATTTACATGTTGATATCTGATCTAGTGGTTATTTGGAATCCTTTTAATGAATATTTTTTATGACCCCTATAACTGTGATATATGTTCTTTGCCTCATCAGATTGTATTGTTTGAATATTTTGGATTAATAATTATTTATGATGGCAAAGATAAATTGGTGCTTGGGTGCGAAATATGAAATGTAATTAATGTTATTGAAAAACTCAACGTTTTCAAATGTGCAAAGGACTTGTTTATGTCACGAAATATTCAGCACTTATGGGATTGTGGAATGTCTTATATGAGTGAATTTAAAAATCTATTTTGATTGAGCATCCCCATTAACCAATTTTGCTAGAGTCCTAGAAGATTGTTTTGTTGCAGGAAATGAAAAGAAAATTGTATTTTACAATTAGATCAGCATGTTGTGTTGTGGATATTTTCACTAGATTATCAATTCATGCAATCGTGCTTATTCTTCATTTCCTATCTTTACCTTGGGAATTTTTTGATTGGGCTTGATGTTGAATGGTCAACCTTTATTTCCTAGTTATTTCCCTTGATTTACTTTCCAAGGCTCCACTAAGAATGCTTACACTAATAACTCTCATGATCTATATTATGTTGTTGGCCTATCTTTCATGATTAATTCTTCTAGTAATGCCTAATAGAGTATTCTTTTCATTTTTCTCTTAGTTTAGTGAAATTGTTTTCTTTATTTTGATATGTACATAATTTTACTTTCCTCCTTTGCTTGATTTTTAAAACCATGATAGTGGGTTCATATGCTTATACCATCAAAGATGAGTTCTTAAATTAATCCAATTCTTTTGGGAATTTCAACAATTTGATTTTTTTTTCTCATAAGAAAATATCAAATATATTAGAATAGAAGATTGAGTAGATATTCATTTTCTTGATCATTGCTCATCATTGTAAGTTGTGGTGAATACCTACACCAAAGATCTAGTTAGTGAAAGAATATACATAGCTTGCAAAGGTGAGAAGAAGAGAGAAATAATGAGAAAATTATATTAACCAAATGAATGAATGATACAATACACATGATATACTCTGCATGGCTCAAATAATGAACAATAGAGGAGAATCCAATGGGCCATAGTGGTGGTATATAGAGATATGGACACTCGCGGGAAGTTATTGAAGTTAATTTCCGCCTAGTCCTAGTCAACTAGTCATGCAATCCTCGGTTAACTGGACAGACCAGAGTGAAATGAGGAGGAGATCAAACATGTACAAGGAATGTGTCTTTGTGGTGATGATCCCAGGGTAAGTGTGCATTCATAGTGATGATCCCAAGGTTACTTGGTGATAAAAACAAGGTTACCCTGAATGACTCCACTTTGTTAGTCAAGTGAAGAGAATATTCTCCTAGAATGTAGGAGAGGTCCCTAAAAAATAGGATACCCTCAATAATGACTAATAAACATAGGAAAATAAGGAAACATATCCTAGGAGTGTGTAATATCTCCAACATCCCCCCTGAACACTACTATGGGGTAATGAAGAATGGGTCCGGACAACAAGGATTATGTTAGGTACCCAAAAACAATGCAACTAATGAACACTGAAATAAAACGAGGAAAGAGGGAAAACCTCATGGGAAAAAGCACCCCTCAAGGTACATTGCATCAAAATAAGAAAAGACAGTTTTTAATGAATTGTGTCCTTCACTCCAATACGATCGTGCAAAGAGTGAAACTTATGCTCAGTGAAAGTCTTAGTGAAGATGTCAGCAGTTTGTTTAGAGGAAGGATAGAAATGCAAGTCAATGATCCTCTCATGTAATATATTTATGATGTAGTGCATATGGATCTCGATATTCTTTTCCCTTTTCCACTACACTAGGTCTCTGCTAAACTTGAGATTACTTTGGTTGTCACACCAGATGACATTCGGTCTGTGGAACTAGATTCCCAACCGTGTAAGGAATTTTTGTAGCAACAATGTCTAGATGGTAATGTTAACTACTCCTCTATACTCGAACTCGGTTGAAGATAGAGAAATAATATACTGCTTCTTGATCGACCAACATATGGACCCTAAAACCAAAGTGAGAGTGTATCCATATGTGGACTTGTGATCAATGTTGTTTCCTACCTAGTCAAAATATGTGAATCCTATGAGAACCAATGTAGAACCTGATGTATAATGAATCCCATAGATGATGGTTCTTTGAACGTACCAAAGGATATGCTTTTCATCCTTTCAATGTAACTCATGAGGCTCCTACGTGTACCTGGAGATTTCTCCCACTACATATGATAGGTTTGGTCAAGAGTTGGAGAGATACAACAAACTCCCCACGAGTTGTCTATATAGAGTGATTTCAACCAATGGAGTTTCCCCACCATCCTCAAGTGTTACTCCAGATAGGAAGGGTGTAGGGGCATACTTGCACTCTATCATGTGGAATCTCTCCATGAGATCCAGAGCATACTTGGATTGAGATATCTTGATGCATGATGTATCCTAACTAATCTCGAGACCAAGGAAGTAATGGAGTGGGCCCATGTCTATCATAAAAAACTTTTCATGCAAAATCCGCTTCACCACAACAATCGATGAAGTCGAGCAGCTAGTGATCAAAATATCATCCACATAAAGAACTAGAATCAAATGTGAATGAGTAGTCCTAAGAATGTAGACATTTGGATTAGATTTTCATCTCACAAAATTATGGGAGAGCAGGTAGGATTCCATCTTTTTGTACCATGCTCTCAGTCCCTACTTGAGGCCATATAGAGACTTCTTGATCCATCAAACCAAAGATGAATCCTCTATGAAGCCATGTGGCTACTCCATGTAAATATATTCTAAGAGATATCCATGAAGAAATGTGTTTTTCACATCCATCTAATGGACTTCCCATCCTATGGTTTTCACAATAGCAAGGGCCAAATGAATGGAGTCTATCTTTGCTATTGGAGAGAATGTCTCATCGTAGTCTATGCCATGGATATGTTGAAAACCTTTAGCAAATAGTATTTACTTATATCTTCTAAAATGTCCATCCATTGTGCTCTTGGTCCTGTAGACCCATATGCATCTAACAAGATTCATTCCTGAAGGAAGTAGAACTAGATCCCAAGTCTGGTTCTCAAGGAGGGAATTGTACTCCTTCTGCATGGCTAATTCCCAAAAAAGGTTCTCTGCAACCTATCCATAGGTTTGTGGGTATGAAGACTGAGCCTCTGCATAGGAAACATGAGCTCAATGGTTGTGAATACATGAGAAGGCTCCTTGAACTCAGATCAAGTCCTCCTAAGATCCATTGGATTCCCAACAAGATCTCCTACATCCTGAAGAGTGGTCTATGCTCACTTGGACCTCTGATATGGCTCCTCATATTCCCGTACTGACTGTGCATGTACATGTTCTGAATCCCGTGAATCTGTACCGGAACTCAAATTTTAATTAGATTCTGAATGTGTAGATTCATTATCTTGAACTGGTGGAAGGACAAAACTATCTGCATGCAGCTCCTGTGGAGCATGCAAGAGACTTTCTTTAAATTTAACACTATGCTCAATGATGAGCTAGTCCATAGAGAGATCAAGAATTGTGTATCCCTTCACACCATTTGGGTATCCAATAAAGATACACATAGTCCTCACTGGATCTAGTGATTTCATCTTTTCATATGGAATATGGGCCCATGCACGTGAGTTGAAAACATGAAAGTGAGTGACTTCTGGTTTTTTATTTCTCCAATCCTCGAAAGGAATCTTCTCCTTGACATATATGTGGGGATATTTTTTTTGGATATATTTATCACAGTTAAGTGCCTCATCCCAAAGATTCTGAGGAAATAGCCTTGCATGCAACATGCAAGAGGCCATCTCCTTGAGATACATGTTATTCCTCTCAACAACCCTGTTATGATGCAGAGTGTATGGTATTGTATGTTGCAATTGTATCTTGTCCTCAAGACAAATATTATAAACATATCCGTTGACATACTCCCCCCCATTATATGTACAGAGGGATTTGATATTTCTCCCCGATTGAGTCTCAAAAAGTTCTTTGAACTCTTTTAGATGATGAAATACCTCACACTTGTGTCTGAGAAAAAATACCCAAGTATAACGTGAGTAATCATCCAAACATGTGTCCTTCACTCCAAGATAGTTGTTAAGAAACCATGTCCTTCAC